>JAHFZB010000238.1:66878-87282 GCA_036884735.1 Huso huso | reverse complement strand
AAGCACAGTGATGCATCCAGCATACTGCAACATACTCATTTGGCCGATGAAGCGATGGTTCTAAGGTGCTCCTCTCGGGCGAGAGCGCTCCTCGAGCACCTCGATAGCCCTCCGATTGTATTTACGATTCGGATGGTAGCTTTTAGCGTGGGGTGATCCATCATCCGATTAGGAGACAGCGTCCTCGCTGCTGCTGGTACTCCGTTAACTGGGGCAGAGGTAACTGGCCCGTGGGCCTGTTCCGGCGGTCGCCAGCGCTCGAACACCTCAGGTAAACCGGGTCGATCCTCTGCCGTCATCTTGGTGGGTCTCATCTCAACCGGGGGTTAGGTCCCGCCGATTGTATACTGCTGGCCGTGAGGGTCTGACGCAGGAGGGTCATCATCTCCGCGAACTGGGAAGCATCCATGCTGATGTGCACTGCTTGAAGGGGGCAGTGCCAGTGAATCACTTTATGACACCACGTGTGGAAGGGTGGTGGGTGGTCACTGACTGGAGACCTGGAATATGAGGCTGAAAACACCGCTGGGTGCCCAAAGTTTATTAAGTATTTTGGGTTCAGCCACGGGCGCTGTTGTCGGCCTGCATTTGTGGTAGCAACAGAGCCACAACTATACCAGGCGGTACACAGGGCGGGGACAAACAAAGTACAAATCAAAAGGCGAAAGGAACGGGAAGCAAAACACGGTAAACAACAAAACTACAAAATAAAAAAAGTGCTGCGCTCGGCAGCTTCACCCCAACCGTCGCTACCACGCGCGGCCGGGTCCTCACGTCCTACTCTGGCAACCTCAGCCTGCTATACACTCTGTAGACGCAAGAGTTTTCCGCTACTACTTCTTTTGTTTGCTTTCTTTATTGTTGTTGTCTTGCTGGGATTTTTCGTCGGCGGATTTTCCTCAGCGCTTCGCACGCCGTTTACGTCTCCGTGGGCAGACCTGAGACAGCGAATGAAACTTATAAGTTCAGCAATTCCCCAAGACCCGCCTCCAGCCACTCAGAGAGGAAAGTCCGCTTTTACCCTCTCCCCTCTCCGTGTCCTGCCGCGGCCTTGGGGCGGATATTGAGCTGCTGCCCCTCTCCCTGCAGCACTGCCATCAGAAGAGTCAGCACAGGTCTCTCCCCTGTTACAATGACCATAGCCATGATTGGTACAGCCACAATTCAGGAAAATGACCATGGGATTCAGTAAAATGACCATAGCCCGCGATTCAGTAACATGACAATAGCCACGATTCAGCAGCAAACATATCCACTATTCAGTAACATGACTGGCTTACGGTTGAGTATGACCGCGCTGCGGCAGTAACATGACCATAAGCGGCGGTTGGTAACATGACCATAGCCATTGGGCAACATGACCATAGCCGATTGAGTAACTTGACCATAGTCACGGTTCAATTACATGACCATAGCGGTTATTGCTAAACGCAGCCTCTATTCGGTAACATGACCGCCAGCCCACGGGTAACGCGACCGCCATGCGGCAGGTAACACTGACCATAGCGGCGATTCAGTAACATGACCATAGCCACATTGGGCAACATGACCATAGCCACGATTGAGCAACGCGGCCATAGTCCGTTCAATATATAGCCGATTCAGTAACATGACCGCGACTGGTATGATCATAGATGCGATTCAGTAACATTCATAGCCATGATTCAGGAACATGACCATAGCCACGATTCAGTAACTACCATAGCCACGGTTGAGCAATATGATCATAGCCCACGATTGAGTAACATGACCATATGATTCAGTAACATGACCATAGCCACGATTCAGTAACATGACCATAGCCACGGTTGAGCAACACAGCCATAGCCACGTTTGAAAAACATGACCATTCGCGGTTCAGTAACATGACCATAGCACGGTTCAATAACCATAGCATATCCACGATTCAATAACATGCGATTGGTAATAACACCATAGCCACGATTCATAACATGACCATAGCCAACGGTTGAGTAACACACCATCACCACGATTCAATAACATGATCGCAGCCATGGATTCAGTAACATGACCATAGCCATGATTCAGTAACATGACAATAATAGATTCAGCAACATGAACATAGCCACTATTCAGTAACATGACCATAGCCCGCGGTTGAGTAACATGACCATAGCGACGAGTCAGTAACGATATATCATGTTGAGCAACATGACCATAGCCACGATTGAGTAATATTACAATAGTCACAATTCAATAACATGACCATAGCCACGGTTGGCTAACATGACCATCACCACGGTTGAGTAACATGATCATAGCTGCAATTCAGTAACATGACCATAGCCATGTTGAGCAACATATTATAGCCGATTAGATGAATTACCATATCACGGTTGAGTATTGACTGAGTCACGGATTCAATAACATGACCATAGCCACGATTCAGTAACATGACCATACAAATCACTGACATGACCATAGCCACGGTTTAACATGACTTTAGTCGATTCAATAACATGATCATAGCCACGGATTCAATAAGTAACATGGCGAGTAGCCATGATTCAGCGACATGACCTTAGCCATGAATGAGTAGCATGACCATAGCCGCGGTTGAATAACATGACCATAGCCCGATTCAGTAAATGACCATAACCACTGTTCAGTAACATGACCATAGCCACGATTCAGTAACATGACCATAGCCACGATTGAGTAACATGACCATAGCCAGATTCAATAACATGACCATAGCCACGATTCAGTAACATGACCATAGCCACTGTTGATTAACATGACCATAGCCACGGTTGAGCAACATGACCATAACCACGATTCAGTAGCATGACCATCACCAATTATTCGGTAACATGACCATAGCCATGTTGAGTAACATGACCATAGCCATGGTTGAGCAACATGACCATAGCTACGATTCAACTTCACCATAGCTAATGTTGAGCAATATGACCATAGCACATTGAGTACGATTAACAGTAACATGACCATAGCAACGATTCAGCAACATGACCATAGCCACGATTCAGTAAAATGACCATAGCCATGGTTCCGGTAAATATGACCATAGCCACATTTGAGCAACGATTCAGATATGCCCGACCAGTAACATGACCATAGGCACGGTTGAGCAACATGACCATAACCATTTGAGAAACGACCATATGCGATTCACCAAATGACCATAGCCACGAATTCAGTAACATGACCATAGCCACGGTTGAATAACATGACACAGCCACGATTCACTAAAATGACAATAGCTGCGGTTCAGTAACATGACCATAGCCACGGGTTGAGTAACATGACCATAGCCACGATTGAATAACATGACCATAGCCAAGGTTGAGCAACATGAACTATAGCTATGAATGAGTAACATGACCATAGCAGCGATTGAGTAACATGACCATAGCCACGATTCAGTAAAATGACCATAGCCATGGTTGAGCAACATGACCATAGCCATGATTTGAGAAAACGAACATAGCCACGATTCAGGAAATGATGAATCATAGCCACGGTTGAGTAACATCACCATAGCAACGATTCAATAACATGACCATAGCCGATCTCACTAACATGACCATAGCCATGAATGAGTAACATGACCATAGCGGTTGATTCAGCAACATGACCATAGCACTATTTATTCAAGCAACATGACCATAGCCATGCTTCAGTAACATGACCATAGCCATCATTGAGCAACATGACCATAGCCACGATTCAATAACATGACCATAGCCATGATTCGGTAACAATGACCATAGCCGCAATTTAGTAACATGACCATAGCCACGATTCAGGAAAATGACCATAGCCACGATTCAGTAAGATGACAATAACGGCGATTCAGCAAATACCACTATTCATAACATGACCATAGCCACGTTGAGTAACATGACCATAGCCACGATTTGGTAACATGACCATAGCGGCGGTTAAGTAACATGACCATAGACACGTTGAGCAACATGACCATAGCCACGATTCAGTAACATGACCATAGCCACGATTCAGTAACATGACCATAGCTGATTATTCAACCATAACATGACCATAGCCACGGTTGAATAACATCACCATAGCCATGATTGAGTAACATGACGATTCATAACATGCCATATAATTGAGTAAAAATGCCATAGCCACGATTCAGGAAAATGACCGGCCACTCTTGAGTAAAATGACCATAGCGACGGTTCAGTAAGATGACCATACGCGTTGAGTAACATGACCATAGCCACGATTCAGTAACATGACCATAGCCACGATTCAATAATATGACCATAGACACGGTTGGTAACATCACCATAGTCACGATTCAATAACATGACCATAGACACGATTCGTAACATGACCATAGCTGCGGTTCAGTAACATGACCATACCACGAATGAAATATGACCATATCCATTGTTCAGGAACATGACCATAGCCAAGATTCAGTAACATGACCATAGTTGATTATCTTTACCATAGCCACGGTTGAATAACAACCATAGCCACTATTCAGTAACATGTTCATAGCCACCATGATTCCGTAACGCGGCCCATAGCCACGATTAGGTGACGCGGTATAGCGATTCAGTAAAATGACCACCCCCACAATTAGGTAACATGACAATATTACGATTCAGCAGCATGAACATAGCCACATTCAGCAACATGACCATAGCCGCGATTCAGTAACATGACCATAGCCAAGATTGAGCAAAATGACCATAGCCATTGTTGAGTAAAATGACCATAGCCGCGATTCAGTAAAATGAACCATAGCCACGGTTCAGTAACATAAACATAGCTACGAATTGAGTAACATGACCATAGCCATGATTGAGTAACATGACCATAGCCACGATTCAGGAAATGACCATAGCCACGATTCAGTAAAATGACCATAGTCACGATTCAGTAACATGACCATAGCCACGGTTGAGTAACATGACAATAGCAACTTATCAGCAATATGACCATAGCTACAATTCAGTAACATGACCATAGCCACGATTCAGTAACATGACCATAGCCATGATTCAGGAAAATGACCATAGCCACGATTCAGTAAAATGACCATAGCGATTCAGTAAAATGACCATAGCTATGATTCAGTAAGATGACAATAGCCACTATTCGGTAACATGACCATAGCCACGGTTGAGTAACATGACCATAGCCACGTTGAGTAACATGACCATAGCCACGATTCAGTAACATGACCATAGCCACATTGAGCAACATGAACATAGCCACGATTGGGTAACATGACCATAGTCACGATTCAGTAACATGACCATAGCCACGATTCGGTAACATGACCATAACCATGACTGGTAACATGACCATAGTTGCGATTCAGTAACATGACCATAGCCACGATTCGCAACATGACCATAGCCACGATTCAGTAACTTGACCATAGCCATTGAGTAATATGACCATAGCCGATTGAGTAACATGACCATAGCCACGATTCAGTAACATGACCATAGCCACGATTCAGTAACATGACCATAGCCAATTGAGCAACATGACCATAGCCACGGTTGAGCAACATGACCATAGCCGCGATTGAGTAACATGACAATAGCCGCGATTGAGCAACATGACCACAGCCACGATTGAGTAAATTACCATATCCACGGTTGAGTAACATGACCATAGCACGATTCAAACATGACCATAACATGACCATAGCCACGATTCAGTAACATGACCATAGCCACGATTCAATAAATTACCATAGCCACGGTTGAGTAACATGACCATAGTCACGATTGAGCAACATGACCATAGCCACGATTCAGTAACATGACCATAGCCACGATTCAGTAACATGACCATAGCCATGAATGAGTAACTTGACCATAGCCGCGATTCAGCAACATGACCATAGCCACGATTAAAGTAACGACATAACCACGGTTGAATAACATGACCATAACCACGATTCAGTAATATGACCATAGCTATGATTCAGTAACATGACTATAGCCATGATTCAGTAACGTGACCATAGCCACGATTCAGTAACATGACCATAGAGACTGTTGATTAACATGACCATAGCCATGGTTGAGCAACATGACCATAACTAGCGATTCAGTAACATGACCATAACCACGATTCAGTAACATGACCATAGAGACGGTTGAGTATCATGACCATATCCATGATTGAGTAACATGACCATAGCCCACGATTCGTGACATGACCATAGCCATGATTCAGTAACATGACCATAGCCACTGTTGATTAAAATGACCATCCACGGTTGAATAACCACGCCAAGATTCAGTAAAATGACCATAGCTACGATTCAGTAACATGACCATAGCCACGATTCAGTAACCATGACCATAGCTACGGTTGAGTAACATGACCATAGATCAGTAGCAGCCATGTACAACATTATCATTGCTACGGTTGAGCAACATGACCATAGCCAAGATTGAGTAACATGACCATAGTCACGATTCAGTAACATGACCATAGGCACGACTGAGTAACATGACCATATACGGTTGAGTAACATGACCATAGCTGCGATTCAATAACATGACCATAGCCACGAATCAGCAACATGACCATAGCCACGATTCAGTTAACATGACCATAGCCACGATTCAGTAACATGACCATAGCCATCAGTAACAGCAATCACCACGACTGAATAACATGATCACGAGCTGCGATTCAGCAACATGACCATAGCAACGATTCAGAACATGACCATAGCCGCGATTCAAAAACATGACCATAGCCACGGGTGAGTAACATGACCATAGCCACGGTTGAAATAACCGCCCATGATTGGTAACATGACCATAGGCACGATTCAGTAACATGACCATAAACCGCGATTCATTAACAACATGACCATAGCCACGGTTGAGCAACATGACCATACATTTGAGCTGACGAATCAGATTCAAAAACATGACCATAGCCACGGTTGAGTAACATGACCATATACAATTCAGCAACATGACCATAGCCACGGTTGAGTAACATGACAATAGCCATGAATCAGTAACATGACCATAGCTATGGTTGAATAACATGACCATAGCCCCGATTCAGTAACATACCATAGCCAAGGTTGAGTAACATGACCATAGCCAATGTTGAGTAACATGACCATAGCGATGGTCAGTAAAATGACCATAGCCACGATTCAGTAACATGACCATAGCCACGATTGAGTAACATTACCATAGTCACGGTTCAACAACATGACCATAGCCAAGATTCAGCAACATGACCATAGCCACGTTGAGTAACATAACCATAGCCACGGTTGAATAATATTATTACCATAGCCAATGTAAAATGACCATAGCCATGTTGACAACATTTTCATGAATTGAGTAAATAACCATAGCCATGATTGAGCAACATGACCATAGCCACGATTCAGGAACATGACCATAGCTACGATTCAGTAAACATGACAATAGCAACGATTCAGCAGCATGACCATAGCCACTATTCAGTAACATGACCATAGCCACGGTTGAGTAACATCACCATAGCCACAGATTGAGCAATGACCATAGCCACGATTCATCTAACATGACCATAGCCATGTTGAGCAACATGACCATAGCCACGATTCAGTAACATGACCATAGCCACGATTCAGCAACATGACCATAGCCATGTTTCAGTAACAGGACCATAACCAAGGTTGAGCAAAATGACCATAGCCACGGTTGAGCAACATGACCATAGCTCACGATTCAGTAAGATGACCATAGCAACCATTCAGCAACATGAACATAGCCAGCGGTTCAGTAACATGACCATAGCTACGATTGAGTAACATCACCATCGCCACGATTCAGTAACATGACCATAGCCACTATTCAGTAACATGACCATAGCCACGTTGAGTAACATGACCATAGCCACGATTCAGTAAAATGACCAAAGCGACGATTCAGTAACATGACAATAGCCATGTTTCAATAACATATTCAGTTCAGTAAAATGACCATAGCCACGATTGAGTAACATGACCATATCCACGGTTGAGTAACATGACCATAGCCGGTTGTTCAGCAATACGACCATAGCCACGGTTGGGATTAACATGACCATAGCCACGATTCAATAACATGACCATAGCCAACGAAAAGTACATAACCATAGCCATGATTGAGTAACATAACCATAGCCGATTCGGAGTATTCCCATGATTCATAGCAACGATTCAGTAAAATGACCATACCCACAATTCAGTAACATGACAATAGCCACAATTCAGCTTCATGACCATAGGCATTCATCTAACATGACCATAGCCACGGTTGAGCAACATGACCATAGCCATTGTTGAGCATCATGACCATATACGCATTGTTGAGTAAAATGACCATAGCCACGGTTGGTAAATGACCATAGCCCGCGGTTGAGTAAAATGACCATAGCCACGGTTCGTAAAGATGACAATAGCGACGATTCAGTAACATGACCATAGCCAATGTTCAGCAACATGACCATAGCCGGTTGAGTAACATGTCTATTATCACGATTGGTAACATGACCATAGACACGATTCAGTAACATGACCATAGTGACGATTCAGTAACATGACCATAGCCATGAATCAGTAATATGACCATAGCCATGATTGGTAACATGACCATAGCCACGATTCAGGAAAATGACCATAGCGATTTATTAAAAATGACCGCCTTCCCACGATTCTTTAGCAACATGACCAGCCACGATTCAGTAGCATAAACATAGCCTTATTCAGTAACACATCATAGCCACATTGAGCAACATGACCATAGCCACGATTGATAACATGACCATAGTCACGATTCAATGACATGACCATAGCCACGATTCAGTAACATGACCATAGCCGGTTGAGCAACATGACCATAGCCACGTTTCAGAAACATGACCAGCCGCGATTAAGCAACATGACAATAGCCACGGTTGAGCAACATGACCACAGCCACGACTGAGCAAATACCATATCCACGGTTGAGTAACATGACTATAGGATTCAATACGACCATAGCCACGGTTGGAGCAACACACCATAACCACGTTTGAGGTACATGACCATAGTCGCGATTCAGAAACATGACCATAGGCACGGTTGAGTAACACACCATATACACAATTCAATAACATGACCATAGCCAGGATTCAGTAACATGACAATAGACATGAATCAGTAACATGACCATAGCCACGGTTGAATAACATGACCATAGCCACGATTCAGTAAAATAACCATACCATGAATCAGTAACATGACCATAGCCACGACTGAGCAACAGACCATAGCCATGATTCAGTAAAATGACCATAGCCGCGATCAGTAAAATGACCATAGCCACATTCAGTAAAATGACCATATCCATATTCAGTAACATGACAATAGCCACGATTCAGCAACATGAACATAGCCACTATTCAGTAACATGACAATAACCCACGGTTGAGTAACATGACCATGACCCAGTCAGTAACATGACCATAGCCATGTTGAGCAACATGACCATAGCCACGATTGAGAAATATTACCATAGTCACGATTCAATAACGCATGACCATAGCCACGGTTGGTAACGCCTTGACCATCACCACGATTGAGTAACATGATCATAGCTGCAATTCGGTAACACGACCATAGCCATGTTGAGCAACATGGACCATAGCCCGCGATTGAGTAAATTACCATATCCGCGGTTGAGCAACATGACTATAGTCACGATTCAATAACATGACCATAGCCACGATTCAGTAACATGACCATAGCCACAAAATCTTTGACACACCATAGCCACGGTTGAGTAACACACTGTAGTCACGATTCAATAACATGACCATAGCTAAGATTTAGTAAAATGACCATAGCCATGATTCAGAACATGACCATAGCCGCGATTCAGTAACATGACCATATGCACGTTGAGTAAATACTACCATATCCATGGTTGAGTAACATGACCATAGCCACGATTCATTGACATGACCATAGCCACTTTCTGTAACATGACCATAGCCACTGTTGATTATCATGACCATAGCCACGGTTGAATAACATGACTATAGCTAAGATTTAGTAAAATGACCATAGCTGCTGATTCAGTAACATGACCATAGCCACGACTGAGCAATATGACCATAGCCACGGTTGAGTAACATGACCATAGCGACGAGTCAGTAACGATGACCATAGCCATGTTGAGCAACATGACCATAGCCATTGTGAGTATTACCATAGTCACGATTCAACATGACCATAGCCACGGTTGAGTAACGCGACCATCACCACGATTGATAAATATGTTCATAGCTGCGATTCAGTAACATGACCATAGCCACGATTCAGCAAATATGACCATAGCCACGATTCAACTTCACCATAGCCACGGTTGAGCAATATGACTATAGCCACGATCGAGTAACATGACCAGCAACGATTCGGTAAAATGACCATAGCCACGATTCAGTAACATGACCATAGCCACGGTTGAGCAAGATGACCATAGCCACATTTGAGAATGCGACCATAGCGCGATTCAGAAACATGACCATAGGCACGGTTGAGTAACATGACCATATCCACGATTCAATAACATGACCATAGCCACGATTCAGTAACATGATAATAGCTAAGGAATCAGTAACATGACAATAGCTATGAATCAGTAACATGACCATAGCCACGGTTGAATAACATGACCATAGCCACGACTCAGTAACAACATGACCACAGCGCCAAGGTTGAGCAACATGACCATAGCCACGGTTGAGTAACATAACCATAGCCACGGTTGAATAACATGACCATAGCCACGATTCAGTAACATAAAACAGCCATGAATCGGTAAAATGACCATAGCCATGACTGAGTAACATGACCATAGCCACGATTCAGGAAAATGACCATAATACGATTCAGTAAGATGACAATAGTAAATCTTCAGCAGCATGAACATAGCCACTATTCAGTAACATGACCATAGCCACGGTTGAGTAACATCACCATCGCCACGCAGGTAACATGACCATAGGCGATTCAGTACATGACCATAGCCATGTTGAGCAAATATGACCATAGCCACGATTCAGCAACATGACCATAGCCGATTCAGCAAATATGACCATAGCCATTCAGTAACAGGACCATAACCAAGGTTGAGCAACATGACCATAGCCACGGTTGAGCAAAATGACCATAGCCATGATTGAGTAACATGACCATAGCGATATTCAGTAACATGACCATAGCCACATTGAGCAACATGACCAAAGCCACTGATTGAGTAACATGACCATAGTCACGATTCAGCAACATGACCATAGCCCGCGATTCATTAATACGACCATAACCACGACTGAGTAACATGATCATAGTTTCTTGATTCAGTAACATGACCATAGCCACGATTCAGTAACATGACCATAACCACGACTGAGTAACATGATCAGTTGCGTTCAGTAACATGACCATAGCCACGATTCAGCAACATGACCATAGCCACGATTCAGTAACTTCACCATAGCCACGTTGAGCAATGACCATAGCCACGATTGGTAACATGACTATAGCAACGATTCAATGGCATGACCATAGCCACGATTCAGTAACATGACCATAGCCATGGTTGAGCAACATGACCATAGCCACGTTTCAGAAACATGACCATAGCCGCAGTTAAGTAACATGACAATAGCCACGGTTGAGCAAATATGACCACAACCCGCGACTGAAAGTAAATTACCATATCCACGGTTGAAGTAACATGACTATAGTCACGATTCAATAACATGACCATAGCCACGGTTTGAGCAACATGACCATAGCCACGTTTGAGAAACATGACCATAGTCGATTCAGAAACATGACCATAGGCACGTTGAGTAACATGACCATATACACAATTCAATAACATGACCATAGCCACGATTCAGTAACATGACAATAGACATATAAGAACATAAGAACATAAGAAAGTTTACAAACGAGAGAGGCCATTCAGCACCTCTTGCTCGCTTGGTTGTTAGTAACTTATTGATCCCAGAATCTCATCAAACCTTCTTGAAGGATCCCAGGTGTCAGCCAACAACATTACTGGGGAGTTGGTTCCAGACCCTCCACAATTTCTCTGTGTAAAAAGTGCCTCCTATTTTCTGTTCTGAATGCCCCTTTATCTAATTCCATTTATGACCCTGGTCCTTTTTTTCTTTTTCAGTCAAAGAAGTCCCCCAGGTTGACATTGTCTATACCTTTAGGATTTTGAATGTTTGAATCAGATCGTACGTGTCTTCTTTTGTTCAAGACTGAATAGATTCAATTCTTTTAGCCTGTCTGCATACGACATGCCTTTTAAACCCAGGATAATTCTGGTTGCTCTTCTTTGCCTTTTCAGAGCAGCAATATCCTTTTTGTAACGAGGTGACCAGAACTGAACACAATATTCTAGGTGAGGTCTTACTAATGCATTGAGAGTTTTAACATTACTTCCCTTGATTTAAATTCAACACTTCTCACAATATATCCAAGCACATCTTGTTAGCCTCATGAATCAGTAACATGACCATAGCCACGGTTGAATAAATAACATGACCATAGCCACGATTCAGTAAAATAACCATACCCATGAATCAAAAACATGACCATAGCCACGACTGAGTAACATGACCATAGCCATGATTCAGTAAAATGAACATATGCGATTCAGTAAAATGACCATAGCCAATGATTCATAAAATGACCATAGCCAATTTATTCAGTAACATGACTATAGCCACGATTCAGCAACATGAACATAGCCACTATTCAGTAACATGACCATAGCGCGGTTGAGTAACATGACCATAGCGGCCCAGGTCAGTAACATGACCATAGCCATGTTGAGCAACATGACCATAGCCATTGAGTAATATTACCATAGTCACGATTCAACATGACCATAGCCACGGTTGAGCAATATGACCATAGCCACGATTGAGTAACATGACTAGCAACGATTCAGTAACATGACCATAGCCACGATTCAGTAGCATGACCATAGCCACGGTTGAATATGACCATAGCCACGTTTCAGAAACATGACCATAGCAGCGATTAAGTAACATGACCATAGCCACGGTTGAGCAATACGACCATAGCCACGTTTCAGAAACATGACCATAGCCGCGATTAAGTAACATGACAATAGCCAGGGTTGAGCAACATGACCACAGCCACGTGAGTAAATTACCATATCCACGGGTTGAGTAACATGACTATAGTCACGATTCAATAACATGACCATAGCCACGGTTGAGCAACATGACAATAGCCACGTTTGAGAAAGTCAATATGACCATAGTCGCGATTCAGAAACATGACCATAGGCACGGTTGAGTAACATGACCATATACACAATTCAATAACATGACCATATTAATTTATTCAGTAACATGACAATAGACATGAATCAGTAACATGACCATAGCCACGGTTGAATAACATGACCATAGCCACGATTCAGTAAATAAATTACCCATGAATCAGTAATATACCATAGCCACGATTATAATGATATAAAGCCATGATTCAGTAAAATGACCATAGCCACGTATTCAGTAAATGACCATAGCCACGATTCAGTAAAATGACCATAGCCACGATTCAGTAACATGACAATAGCCACGATTCAGCAACATGAACATAGCCACTATTCAGTAACATGACAATAGCTAATGTTGAGTAACATGACCATAGCGACGAGTCAGTAACATGACCATAGCCATGTTGAGCAACATGACCATAGCCACGATTGAGAAATATTACCATAGTCACGATTCAATAACATGACCATAGCCACGGTTTGAGTAACACATGACCATCACCACGATTGAGTAAACATGATCTAGCTGCAATTCAGTAACATGACCATGGCATGTTGACAACATGACCATAGCCACGATTGAGTAAATTACCATATCCACGGTTGGTGCTGTGACTATAGTCACGATTCAATAACATGACCATAGCCACGATTCAGTAACATGACCATAGCTAAAATCGCTGACATGACCATAGCCACGGTTGGAGTAACATGACTGTAGTCACAATTCAATAACATGATCATAGCCCGCGATTCAGTAACATGACGATAGCCATGATTCAGCAACATGACCATAGCAACGATTGAGTAACATGACCATAACCACTGTTGAATAACATGACCATAACCACGTTCAGTATATGACCATAGCTATGATTCAGTAACGGACCATAGCCACGATTCATTGACATGACCATAGCCACGATCAGTAACATGACCATAGCCACTGTTGATTATCATGACCATAGCCACGGTTGAATAACATGATCATAGCTAAGATATAGTAAAATGACCATAGCCATGATTCAGTAACATGACCATACGCTGATTCAGTAACATGACCATAGCCACGGTTGAGTAACATGACCATATCCATGGTTGAGTAACATGACCATAGCCATCGATTCATTGACATGACCATAGCCACGATTCAGCAACATGACCAGCCACTGTTGATTATCATGACCATAGCCACGGTTGAATAACATGACCATAGCTAAGATTTAGTAAAATGACCATAGCCATGATTCAGTAATATGACCATAGCCATGACTGAGTAACATGACCATAGCCCGATTGAGTAAATATGACCATAGCCGACGGTTGAGCAACATGACCATATTATGTCGAGCAACATGACCATAGCCACGATTCAGTAAAATGACCATAGCCACGTTTAATAACATGACCATAGCCACGGTTGAGCAAGATGACCATCACCACATTTGAGTAACATGATCAGCTGCGATTCAGTAACATGACCATAGCCACGATTCAGCAACATGACCATAGCCACGATTCAATAACATGACCATAGCCACGCTTCAGTAATATGACTATAGCCACGATCAGTAACATGACCATAGCAACGATTCAGTAACATGACCATAGCCACGATTCAGGTAACATGACCATAGCCCGGTTGAGCTCATGACCATAGCCATTTGAGAATGCGACCATAGCAGCGATTCAGAAACATGACCATAGGCACGGTTGAGTAACATGACCATATCCACGGTTCAATAATATGACCATAGCCACGATTCAGTAACATGACAATAGCCATGAATCAGTAAAATGACAATAGCCATGAATCAGTAACATGACCATAGCCGGTTGAATAACATGACCATAGCCACGACTCAATTAACATGACCATAGCTAAGGTTGAGCAACATGACCATAGCCACTATTCAGTAACATAACCATAGCCCGTTTGAATAACATGACCATAGCCACGATTCAGTAACATAAAAATAGCCATGAATCAGTAAAATGACCATAGCCATGACTGAGTAACATGACCATAGCTACGATTCAGGAAATGACCATAGCCCGCGATTCAGTAAGATGACAATAGCAACGATTCAGCAGCATGAACATAGCCACTATTAGTAACATGACCATAACCAAGTTGAGCAACATCACCATCGCCACGGCTTGAGTAACATGACCATAGCGACGATTCAGTAACATGACCATAGCCATGTTGGAGCAACATGACCATAGCTATATTCCATGACCATGACCAAGGATTCAGCAACATGACCATATACGATTCAGCAACAGGACCATAACCAAGGTTGAGCAACACCATAGCGGTTGGTCTTTGCCATGACCATAGCCATGATTGACTAACATGACCATAGCCACGATTCAGTAAAATGACCATAGCCACGATTCGGTAAGATGACACACACGCTTGAGTAACATGACCATAGCGATGATTCAGTAACATGACCATAGCCACATTGAGCAACATCACCAAAGCCGATTGAGTAACATGACCACATAGTCACGATTCAATAACATGACCATAGCCACGTATTCAGTAACATACCATAACCCACGACTGGAGTAACATGATCATAGTTGCGATTCAGTAACATGACCATAGCCACGATTCAGCAAATATGACCATATAGCCACGATTCAGTAAATTCACCATAGCCACGGTTGAGCAATATGACCATAGCCACACTGAGTAACATGACTATATCCACGATTCAGTGGCATGACCATAGCCACGATTCAATAACATGACCATAGCCAATGGTTGAGCAACATGACCATAGCCACGTTTCAGAAACATGACCATAGCCGCGATTAAGTAACATGACAATAGCCACGGTTGAGCAACATGACCACAGCCACGACTGAGTAAATTACCATATCCACGGTTGAGTAACATGACAATAGACATATAAGAACATAAGAACATAAGAAAGTTTACAAAGAGGAGGCCATTCATCCCATCTTTGCTCGTTTGGTTGTTAGTAACTTATTGATCCCAGAATCTCATCAAGCAGCTTCTTGAAGGATCCCAGGGTGTCAGCTTCAACAACATTACTGGGAGTTGGTTCCAGACCCTCACAATTCTCTGTGTAAAAAAAAAGTGCCCTATTTTCTGTTCTGAATGCCCCTTTATCTAATCTCCATTTATGACCCCTGGTCCTTTTTTTTTTTAAGTCAAAGAAGTCCCCCAGGTTGACATTGTCTATACCTTTAGGATTTTGAATGTTTGAATCAGATCGCCACGTAGTCTTCTTTGTTCAAGACTGAATAGATTCAATTCTTTTTAGCCTGTCTGCATACGACATGCCTTTTAAAACCCGGGATAATTCTGGTTGCTCTTCTTGCAATTCTCTTTCTAGAGCAGCAATATCCTTTTTTATACGAGGTGACCAGAACTGAAACACAATATTCTAGGTGAGGTCTTACTAATGCATTGTAGAGTTTTGAACATTACTTCCCTTGATTTAAATTCAACACTTCTCGCAATATCCAAGCATCTTGTTAGCCTCATGAATCAGTAACATGACCATAGCCACGGTTGAATAACACACCATAGCCACGATTCAGTAAAATAACCATACCCATGAATCAGCAACATGACCATAGCCACGACTGAGTAACATGACCATAGCCAAGGATTCAGTAAAATGAACATAGCCACGATTCAGTAAAATGACCATAGCCACGATTCAGTAAAATGACCATAGCCACACGTATTCAGTAAATATGACTATAGCTAATGATTCAGCAACATGAACATAGCCACTATTCAGTAACATGACCATAGCCACGGTTGAGTAACATGACCATAGCGACGAGTCAGTACATGACCATAGGCCACATGTTGAGTAAACATGACCATAGCCGATTGGTAATATTACAATAGTCACGATTCAATAACATGACCATAGCCACGGTTGAGTAACATGACCATCACAACAATTGAGTAACATGATCATAGCTGCAATTCAGAAGATGACCATATGTGTTGAGCAACATGACCATAGCCACGATTAAGTAAATTACCATATCCATGTTGAGTAACATGACTATGGTCAGCGATTCAATAGCATGACCAACCCACGATTCAGTAACATGACCATAGCCACAAATCACTGACATGACCATAGCCACGGTTGAGTAACATGACTGTAGTCATTTATTCAATAACATGATCATAGCCACGGTTCAATAACATGATCGATAGCCATGATTCAATAAATATGACCATAAAGTAACGATTGAGTAACATGACCATAACCACTGTTGAAGGACCATAACCACTATTCTGTAGCACAAGACCATAGAAAAGGATTCAGTAACATGACCATAGCCATTTATCAATAACGCACCAGAGCCACGATTCAGTAAAATACACAATAGCCATCGTTGATTAACATGACCATAGCCACGGTTGAGCAACATGACCATAACCATTCATTCAAATAATAACCATACCCATGAATCAGTAACATGACCATAGCCACGACTGAGTAACATGACCATATCCATGGTTGAGTAACATAGAAAGTTTACAATGACCAGAGAGGCCATTAAATGATCTTGCCTCGTTTGGTTGTTTAATAGCTTATTGATCCCAGAACAACATGACCATAGCCACGATTCATTGACATGACCATAGCCACGATTCAGTAACATGACCATAGCCACTGTTGATTATCATGACAAAGCCACGGTTGAATAAATATGACCATAGCTAAGATTCAGTAAAATGACCATAGCCATGATTCAGTAACATGACCATAGCCACGGTTGAGTAACATGACATATCCGCGTTCCAGGTAACATGACCATAATACGATTCATTGACATGACCATAGCCACGATTCAATATGACCATAGCCTGCTGATTATCACAGACCAAAAGCCACGGTTGAATAACATGGACCATAGCTATGGCTCAGCAACATGACCATAGCCGATTCAGTAACTTCACCATAGCCACGGTTGAGCAATATGACTATAGCCAATGATCAGGTAACACAGACCATACAACGATTCAGCAATACGACCATAGCCACGATTCAGTAACATGACCATAGCCACGGTTGAGCAACATGACCATAGCCACATTTGAGAAACGACTATACCAGCTGGATTCAGAAACATGACCATAGGCACCGGTTGAGTAACATGACCATATCCACGATTCAATAACATGACCATAGCCACGGTTCAGTAACAACCATAGCTATGAATCAGTAACATGACCATAGCTACGGTTGAATAACATGACCATAGCTACGATTCGGTAACATGACCATAGCCAAGGTTGAGCAACATGACCATAGCCATGGTTTGAGTAACATAACCATAGCCACGATTCAATAACATGACCATAGCCACGATTCAGTAACAACCATAGCCATGAATCAGTAAAATGACCATAGCCATGATTGAGTAAATATGACCATAGCTAAGATTTAGGAAAATGACCATAGCCACGATTCAGTAAGATGATTCCTGTACGATTCAGCAGCATGAACATAGCCACTATTCAGTAACATGAACATAGCCACGGTTGAGTAACATCACCATAGCCACGATTGAGTAATATGACCGCGTGCGATTCAGTAAAATGACCATAGCCATGTTGAGCAACATGACCATAGCCACGATTCAACGCAACATGACCATAGCCCACGATTCATCAACATGACCATAGCCACGATTCAGTAACAGGACCATAACCAAGGGTTGAGCAACATGACCATAGCCACGGTTGGTAACATGACCATAGCCATGACTGAGTAACATGACCATAGCCACGATTCAGGAAAATGACCATAGCTACGATTCAAATGACCTATAGCCACGATTCAGTAAGATGACAATAGCCACGCTGAGTAACATAACCATATTGTATTGAATAACATGACCATAGCCACGATTCAGTAACATAACCATAGCCATGAATCAGTAAAATGACCATAGCCGCGGATTCACAACATGACCATAGCTACTTATCTTAACAGGACCATAACCAAGGTTGAGCAACATGGACTATGCGGTTGGATTAACGCCATAGCCATGATTATTCATTAACATGACCATAGCCACGATTCAGCAAAATGACCATAGCTACATTCAGTAAGATGACAATAGCCATCATTGAGTAACATGACCGCCGCGAGGATCAGTAACATGACCATAGCCACATTGAGCAAATATGACCAAAGCCGGTATTGAGTAACATGACCATAGTCACGATTCAATAACATGACCATAGCCACGATTCAGTAACATTACCATAACCCGCGACTGAGTAACATGATCATAGTTGGATTCGGTAACATGACCATAGCCATGATTCAGCAACATGACCAGCCACGATTCAGTAACTTCACCATAGCCACGGTTGAGCAATATGACCATAGCCACAATTGAGTAACATGACTATAGCAACGATTCAGTAACATGACCATAGCCACGATTCAGTAACATGACCATAGCCACGGTTGAGCAACATGACCATAGCCACGTTTCAGAAACATGACCATAGCCGCGATTAAGTAACATGACAATAGCCACGGTTGAGCAACATGACCACAGCCACGACTGAGTAAATTACCATATCCACGGTTGAGTAACATGACTACAGTCACGATTCAATAACATGACCATAGCCACGGTTGAGCAACATGACCATAGCCACGTTTGAGAAACATGACCATAGTCGCGATTCAGAAACATGACCATAGGCACGGTTGAGTAACATGACCATATACACAATTCAATAACATGACCATAGCCACGATTCAGTAACATGACAATAGACATATAAGAACATAAGAACATAAGAAAGTTTACAAACGAGAGGAGGCCATTCATCCCATCTTGCTCGTTTGGTTGTTGGTAACATTGATCCCAGAACTTATCAAGCAGCTTCTTGAAGGATCCCAGGGTGTCAGCTTAAAACAACATTACTGGGGAGTTGGTTCCAGACCCTCACAATTCTCTGTGTAAAAAGTGCCTCCTATTTTCTGTTCTGAATGCCCTTTATCTAATCTCCA
>JAHFZB010000238.1:0-66378 GCA_036884735.1 Huso huso | reverse complement strand
TGACTATGGTGAAGTTACTGAATTGTGGCTATGGTCATGTTGCTGAATCGTGGCTATGGTCATGTGACTGAATCGCAGCTATGATCATGTTACTCAATCGTGGTGATGGTCATGTTACTCAACCGTGGCTATGGTCATGTTATTGAATCGTGACTATGGTAATATTACTCAATCGTGGCTATGGTCATGTTGCTCAACATGGCTATGGTCATGTTACTGACTCGTCGCTATGGTCATGTTACTCAACCGTGGCTATGGTCATGTTACTGAATAGTGGCTATGTTCATGTTGCTGAATCGTGGCTATTGTCATGTTACTGAATCGTGGCTATGGTCATTTTACTGAATCGTGGCTATGGTCATTTTACTGAATCGTGGCTATGGTCATTTTACTGAATCGTGGCTATGGTCATGTTACTCAGTCGTGGCTATGGTCATGTTACTGATTCATGTCTATTGTCATGTTACTGAATCGTGGCTATTGTCATGTTATTGAATTGTGTATATGGTCATGTTACTCAACCGTGCCTATGGTCATGTTTCTGAATCGCGACTATGGTCATGTTTCTCAAACGTGGCTATGGTCATGTTGCTCAACCGTGGCTATGGTCATGTTACTGAATCGTGGCTATGGTCATGTTACTGAATCGTTGCTATGGTCATGTTACTCAATCATGGCTATGGTCATATTGCTCAACCGTATATGGTCATGTTACTCAAACATGGCTATGGTCATGTTGCTCAACCGCGGGCTATGGTCATATTCCTGATAAGTGGCTATGTTCATGTTGCTGAATCCTGGCTATTGTCATGTTATTCAATTGTGGCTATGGTAATGTTACTGATTCATGGCTATGGTTATTTTACTGAATCGTGGCTATGGTCATGTTATTCAACCGTGGCTATGCTCATGTTACTGATTCATGGCTATTGTCATGTTATTGAATCGTGGCTATGGTCATGTTATTGAATCGTGGATATGGTCATGTTACTCAACCGTGCCTATGGTCATGTTACTGAATTGCGTCAATGGTCATGTTTCTCAAACGTGGCTATGGTCATGTTGCTCAACCGTGACTATGGTCATGTTACTGAATCGTGGCTATGGTCATGTTACTGAATCGTTGCTATGGTCATGTTACTCAATCGTGGTTATGGTCATATTGCTCAACCGTGGCTATGGTGAAGTTACTGAATCGTGGCTATGGTCATGTTGCTGAATCATGGCTATGGTCATGTTACTGAATCGCATCTATGATCATGTTACTCAGTCGTGGTTATGGTCATGTTACTGAATCGTGGCTATGGTCACGTTACTGAATCGTGGTTATGGTCATGTTGCTCAACCGTGGCTATGGTCATGTTAATCAACAGTGGCTATTGTCATGTTACTGAATCGTGGCTATGGTCACGTTACTGAATCGTGGCTATGGTCATGTTACTGAATCATGGCTATGGTCATATTACTGAATCGTGGTTATGGTCATGTTATTCAACAGTGGTTATGGTCATGTTACTCAATCGTTGCTATGGTCATGTTGCTGAATCGCGGCTATGGTCATGTTACTCATTCATGGCTATGGTCATGTCGCTGAATCATGGCTATCGTCATGTTACTGAATCGTGGCTATGATCATGTTATTGAATCGTGACTATAGTCATGTTACTCAACCGTGGATATGGTAATTTACTCAATCGTGGCTGTGGTCATGTTGCTCAACCGTGGCTATGGTCATGTTACTTAATCGAATATGGTCATGTTTCTGAAACGCTGGTCATGTTATTGAACCGTGGCTATGGTCATGTTACTGATTCATGGCTATGGTCATGTTACTGAATCACCACTATGGTCATGTTACTCAACCGTGTCTAGGGTCATGTTATTGAATCGTGACTATGGTCATGTTACTCAATCGTGGCTATGGTCATGTTGCTCAACGTGGCTATGGTCATGTTACTGAATCGTCGCTATGGTCATGTTACTGAATCGTGGCTATATTCATGTTACATAATCGTGGCTATGGTCATTTACTGAACCGTGGCTATGGTCATTTTCCTGAATCGTGGCTATGGTCATGTTACTCAATCATGGCTATGGTCATGTTACTCAACCATGGCTATGGTCATGTTGCTCAACCTTGGTTATGGTCATGTTACTGAATCGTGGCTATGGTCATGTTGCTGAATTGTGGCTATGGTCTTGTTGCTGAATCGTGGCTATGGTCATGTTGCTCAATGTGGCTATGGTCATGTTACTGAATCGCCGCTATGGTCATGTTACCAAGCCTGGCTATGGTCATGTTACTCAACCGTGGCTATGGTCATGTTATTGAATCGTGACTATGGTAATATTACTCAATGCTGGCTATGGTCAAACTCAACATGGCTATGGTCATGTTACTGACTCGTCGCTATGGTCATGTTACTCAACCGTGGCTATTGTCATGTTACTGAATAGTGGCTATGTTCATGTTGCTGAATCGTGGCTATTGTCATGATACTGAATCGTGGCTATGGTTATGTTACTGAATCGTGGCTATGATCATGTTACTGAATCATGACTATGGTCATGTTACTCAACCGTGGCTATGGTCATGTCAGTGATTTGTGGCTATGGTCATGTTACTGAATCGTGGCTATGGTCATGTTATTGAATCGTGACTATAGTCATGTTACTCAACCGTTATGGTAATTTACTCAATCGTGGCTGTGGTCATGTTTCTCAACCGCAGCTATTGTCATGTTTCTTAATGTGGCTATGGTCATGTTTCTGAAACGTGGCTATGGTCATGTTGCTCAACCGTATGGTCATGTTACTGAATCGTGGCTATGATCATGTTACTGAATCGTTGCTATAGTCATGTTACTCAATCGTGGCTATGGTCATATTGCTCAACCGTGGCTATGGTGAAGTTACTGAATCGTGGCTATGGTCATGTTGCTGAATCATGGCTATGGTCATGTTACTGAATCGCATCTATGATCATGTTACTCAGTCGTGGTTATGGTCATGTTACTGAATCGTGGCTATGGTCATGTTATTGAATCGTGACTATGGTCATGTTACTCAATCGTGGCTATGGTCATGTTGCTCAATGTGGCTATGGTCATGTTACTGAATCGTCGCTATGGTCATGTTACTCGCGTGGCGATGGTCATGTTACTCAACCGTGGCTATGGTCATATTATTATGAATTACTATGGTAATATTACTCAATCGTGGCTATGGTCATGTTGCTCAACATGGCTATGGTCATGTTACTGAATCGTCGCTATGGTCATGTTACTCGCCGTGGCGATGGTCATGTTACTCAATCGTGGCTATGGTCATGTTACTGAATAGTGGCTATGGTCATGTCAGTGAATCGTGGCTATGGTCATGATGCTGAATCGTGGCTATGGTCATGTTATTGAATTGTGGCTATTGTCATGTTACTGAATTGTGGGTATGGTCATTTTACTCAATCGTTGCTATGGTCATGTTACTCAACCGTGGGTTATGGTCATGGCTATGGTCATGTTACTGAATCTTAGCTATGGTCATGTTATCTGAAAGCGTGGATATGGTCATGTTACTGAATCGTGGCTATGGTCATGTTACTGAATCGTGGCTATGGTCATGTTACTGAACCGCGCCTGCCTCATGGTCAATGGTACTCAAATGTGGCTATGGTCATGTTGCTCAACCGTGGCTATGGTCATGTTACTGAATCGTGGCTATGGTCATGTTGCTGAATCATGGCTATGGTCATGTTACTGAATCGCATCTATGGTCATGTTGCTCAACCGTGGCTATGGTCATGTTACTGAATCGTGGCTATGGTCATGTTACTGAATCGCGGCTATGGTCATGTTACTCAATCGTGGCTATGGTCATGTTGCTCAATCCGTGGCTATGGTCATGTTACTGAATCGCCGCTATGGTCATGTTACTCAATCGTGGCTATGGTCATGTTACTCAACCGTGGCTATGGTCATGTTACTGAATAGTGGCTATGGTCATGTTGCTGAATCGCTGGCTATGGTCATGTTACTGAATCGTGGCTATGGTCATGTTACTGAATCGCTGGCTATTGTCATGATACTGAATCGTGGGTATGGTCATTTTACTGAATCGTGGCTATGGTCATGTTATTGAATCATGGCTATGGTCATGTTACTGAACCATGGCTATGGTCATGTTACTGATTTGTGGCTATGGTCATGTTTTTGAATCGTGGATATGGTCATTGTTGACTATACCATGTTACTCAACCGTCATATGTTTTTACTCAATCGCGGCTATGGTCATGTTGCTCAAATGTGGCTATGGTCATTACTTGCTCAACCTGAAACGTGGCTATGGTCATGTTGCTCAATCGTGGCTATGGTCATGTTACTGAATCGTGGCTATGGTCATGTTAATCGTTGCTATAGTCATGTTACTCAGTCGTGGCTATGGTCATATTGCTCAATCGTGGCTATGGTGAAGTTACTGATTCGTGGCTATGGTCATGTTGCTGAATCATGGCTATGGTCATGTTACTGAATCGCATCTATGATCATTTTACTCAGTCGTGGTTATGGTCATATTACTGAATCGTGGCTATGGTCATGTTATTGAATCGTGACTATGGTCATGTTACTCAATCGTGGTTATGTTCATGTTGCTCAATGTGGCTATGGTCATGTTACTGAATCGTCGCTATGGTCATGTTACTCAAGCGTGGTGATGGTCATGTTACTCAACCGTGGCTATGGTCATGTTACTGAATAGTGGCTATGTTTATGCTGCTGAATCGTGGCTATTGTCATGTTACTGAATCGTGGCTATGGTCATTTTACTGTATCGTGGCTATGGTCATTTTCCTGAATCGTGGCTATGGTCATGTTACTCAATCATGGCTATGGTCATATTACTGATTCATGGCTATGGTCATGTTACTGAATCACCACTATGGTCATGTTACTCAACCGTGTCTAGGTCATGTTATTGAATCGTGACTATAGTCATGTTACTCAATCGTGGCTATGGTCATGTTGCTCAACGTGGCTATGGTCATGTTACTGAATCGTCGCTATGGTCATGTTACTCAAGCGTGGCTATATTCATCTTACATAGCCGTGGCTATGGTCATTTTACTGAGTCGTGGCTATGGTCATTTTCCTGAATCGTGGCTATGGTCATGTTACTCAATCATGGCTATGGTCATGTTACTCAACCATGGCTATGGTCATGTTGCTCAACCTTGGTTATGGTCATGTTACTGAATCGTGGCTATGGTCATGTTGCTGAATTGTGGCTATGGTCTTGTTGCTGAATCGTGGCTATGGTCATGTTGCTCAACGTGGCTATGGTCATGTTACTGAATCGTCGCTATGGTCATGTTACTCAAGCGTGGCGATGGTGATGTTACTCAACCGTGGCTATGGTCATGTTATTGAATCGTGACTATGGTAATATTACTCAATCGTGGCTATGGTCATGTTGCTCAACATGGCTATGGTCATGTTACTGACTCGTCGCTATGGTCATGTTACTCAACCGTGGCTATGGTCATGTTACTGAATAGTGGCTATGTTCATGTTGCTGAATCGTGGCTATTGTCATGTTACTGAATCGTGGCTATCGTCATGTTACTGAATCGTGGCTATGATCATGTTATAGAATCATGACTACAGTCATGTTACTCAACCGTGGATATTTGGGTCATGTTACTGAATCGTGGCTATGGTCATGTTGAATCTATAGTCAACCAACCGTGGCTGTGGTCATGTTGTCAACCGTGTTACTTAATCGCGCTATGGTCATGTTTCTGAAACGTGGCTATGGTCATGTTGCTCAACCGTGGCTATGGTCATGTTACTGAATCGTGGCTATGGTCATGTTACTGAATCGTTGCTATAGTCATGTTACTCAATCGTGGCTATGCTCATATTGCTCAACCGTGGCTATGGTGAAGTTACTGAATCGTGGCTATGGTCATGTTGCTGAATCATGGCTATGGTCATGTTACTGAATCGCATCTATGATCATGTAACTCAGTCGTGGTTATGGTCATGTTACTGAATCGTGGCTATGGTCATGTTATTGAATCGTGGTTATGGTCATGTTACTCAATCGTGGCTATGGTCATGTTGCTCAATGTGGCTATGGTCATGTTACTGAATCGTGGCTTTGGTCATGTTACTGAATCGTGGCGATGGTCATGTTACTCAACCGTGGCTATGGTCATGTTATTGAATCGTGACTATGGTTATGTTACTCAATCGTGGCTATGGTCATGTTGCTCAACCTTGGCTATGGTCATGTTACTGAATCGTGGCTATGGTGATGTTACTCAACCGTGGCTATGGTCATGTTACTCAATCGTGGCTATGGTCATGTTACTGAACGTGGCTATGGTCATGCTGCTGAATGTGGCTATGGTCATGTTGCTGAATCGTGGCTATTGTCATGTTACTGAATTATGGTCATGTTACTGAATTGTGGGTATGGTCATGTTACTGAATCGTTGCTATGGTCATGTTACTCAATCGTGGCTATGGTTATGTTACTGAATCATGGCTATGGTCATGTTACTGAATCTTAGCTATGGTCATGTTGCTGAATCGTGGATATGGTCATGTTACTGAATCATGGCTATGATCATTTTACTGAATCGTGGCTATGGTCATGTTACTGAATCGTGGCTATGGTCATGTTACTCAATCGTGGACTATGGTCATGTTTCTGAATCGTGGCTATGGTCATGTTGCTCAATGTGGCTATGGTCATGTTACTGAATCGCCGCTATGGTCATGTTACTGAATCGTTGCTATGGTCATGTTACTCGATCGTGGCTATGGTCATGTTGCTCAACCGTGGCTATGGTCATGTTACTGAATCGTGGCTATGGTCATGTTGCTGAATCGTGGCTATGGTCATGTTACTGAATCGTGGCTATGGTCATTTTACTCAATCGTGGCTATGGTCATTTACTGAATCGTGGCTATGGTCATGTTATTGAATCGTGGCTATGGTCATATTACTGAATCATGGCTATGGTCATGTTACTGAACATGAATCATGTTACCACTATGGTCATGTTACTCAACCGTGGCTATGGTCATGTTACTGAATCGTGGCTATGTTCATGTTACTGAATCGTGGCTATGATCATGTTGCTCAATCGTGGCTATCGTCATGTTACTGAATCGTCGTCATGCTATTGAATCATGACTACATGTTACTCAACCGTGGCTATGGTCATGTTAGTGATTTGTGGCTATGGTCATGTTACTGAATCGTGGCTATGGTCATTTTCTTGAATCGTGACTATGGTCATGTTACTCAATCGTGGATGGCTAATTTACTCAATCGTCATGTTGCTCAACCGTGGCTATTGTCATGTTGCTCAACCGCAGCTATGGTCATGTTTCTGAATCGTGGCTATGGTCATGTTGCTGAATCGTGGCTATGGTCATGTTACTGAATCGTGGCTATGGTCATGTTACTGAATCGTGGCTATGGTCATGTTACTCAATCGTGGCTGTGGTCATATTGCTCAATCGTGGCTATGGTGATGTTACTGATTCGTGGCTATGGTCATGTTACTGAATCATGGCTATGGTCATGTTACTGAATCGTTGCTATGATCATTTTACTCAATCGTGGTTATGGTCATATTACTGATTAATGGCTATGGTCATGTTATTGAATCGTGACTATGGTTACTCAATGTTTATTCAATGTTGCTCAATGTGGCTATGTTCATGTTACTGAATCGCAATGGCTATGGTCATGTTACTCAACCGTGGCTATGGTCATGTTACTGAATAGTGGCTATGTTCATGCTGCTGAATCGTGGCTATTGTCATGTTACTGAATCGTGGCTATGGTCATGTTACTGAATCGTGGGCTATGGTCATTTTACTGAATCGTGGGTCTATGGTCATGTTACTCAATCATGGCTATGGTCATGTTACTGAATCATGGCTATGGTCATGTTACTGAATCACCACTATGGTCATGTTATTCAACCGTGGCTATGGTCATGTTAATCAATAGTGGCTATGGTCATGTTACTGAATCGTGGCTATGGTCATGTTACTCAATCCGTCTTCAAGCGATATGGTCATGTTACTGAATCGTGGCTATGGTCATTTTACTGAATCGTGGCTATGGTCTTTTCCTGAATCGTGGCTATGGTCATTTTACTCAATCACTATGGTCATGTTACTCAACCATGGCTATGGTCATGTTACTCAATCGTGGTTATGGTCATGTTACTGAATCGTGGCTATGGTCATGTTGCTGAATCGTGGCTATGGTCATGTTACTGAATCGTGGCTATGGTCATGTTGCTCAACGTGGCTATGGTCATGTTACTGAATCGTCGCTATGGTCATGTTACTCAAGCGTGGCTATGGTCATCTTACTGAATCGTGGCTATGGTCATTTTACTGAATCGTGGCTATGGTAATTTTCCTCAATCGTGGCTATGGTCATGTTACTCAATCATGGCTATGGTCATATTACTCAACCGTGGCTATGGTCATGTTGCTCAACCGTGGTTATGGTCATGTTACTGAATCGTGGCTATGGTCATGTTGCTGAATCGTGGCTATGGTCATGTTGCTGAATCGTGGCTATGGTCATGTTACTGAATCGTGGCTATGGTCATGTTACTGAATCATGACTATGGTCATGTTACTCAATCCGCGATGGTGATGTTGGTCATGTCAGTGATTTGTGGCTATGGTCATGTTACTGAATCGTGGCTATGGTCATGTTATTGAATCGTGGGTATGGTCATTTTACTCAACCGTTGGATATGGTAATTTACTCAATCGTGGCTGTGGTCATGTTGCTCAACCGAATCATGGCTATGGTCATGTTTCTGAATCTTGGCTATGGTCATGTTGCTCAACCGTGGCTATGGTCATGTTACTCAATCAGTGGCTATGGTCATGTTACTGAATCGTTGCTATGGTCATGTTACTCAATCGTGGATATGGTCATGTTACTCAACCGTGCCTATGGTCATGTTACTGAATCGTGGCTATGGTCATGTTACTGAATCATGGCTATGGTCATGTTGCTGAATCGCATCTATGGTCATGTTACTCAACCGTGGTTATGGTCATGTTACTGAATCGTGGTTATGGTCATGTTACTGAATCGTGACTATGGTCATGTTACTCAATCGTGACTATGGTCATGTTGCTCAATCGTGGCTATGGTCATGTTACTGAATCGTGGCTATGGTCATGTTACTGAATCGCGGCTATGGTCATTTTACTCAACCGTGGCTATGGTCATATTATTGAATCGTGGCTATGGTCATATTACTCAATCGTGGCTATGGTCATGTTGCTCAACATGGCTATGGTCATGTTGCTCAACCTTGGCTATGGTCATGTTACTCAATCGCGTGGCGGGTCATGTTACTCAACCGTGGCTATGGTCATGTTACTGAATAGTGGCTATGGTTATGTTGCTGAATCGTGGCTATGGTCATGTTGCTGAATCGTGGCTATTGTCATGTTACTGAATTACTGGCTATGGTCATGTTACTGAATTGTGGGTATGGTCATTTTACTGAATCGTTGCTATGGTCATGCTACTCAATCGTGGCTATGGTTATGTTACTGAATCATGCTATGGTCATGTTACTGAATCTGGCTATGGTCATGTTATTCAATCATGGCTATGGTCATGTTACTGATTCATGGCTATTGTCATGTTACTGAATCGTGGCTATGGTCATGTTATTGAATCGTGGATATGGTCATGTTACTCAACCGTGCCTATGGTCATGTTTCTGAATCAGGCTATAGTCATGTTCTCAAATGTGGCTATGGTCATGTTGCTCAACCGTGGCTATGGTCATGTTACTGAATCGTGGCTATGGTCATGTTACTGAATCGTTGCTATGGTCATGTTACTCAATCGTGGCTATGGTCATATTGCTCAACCGTGGCTATGGTGAAGTTTCTGAATCGTGGCTATGGTCATTTCTCAAATCGTGCTATGGTCATGTTACTGAATCGCAGCTATGATCATGTTACTCAATCGTGGTGATGGTCATGTTACTCAACCGTGGCTATGGTCATTGTGACTATGGTCATGTTACTCAATCGTGGCTATGGTCATGTTGCTCAACCGTGGCTATGGTCATGTTACTGAATAGTGGCTATGGTCATGTTGCTGAATCGTGGCTATTGTCATGTTACTGAATCGTGGCTATCGTTATGTTACTGAATCGTGGCTATGATCATGTTATTGAATCATGACTACAGTCATGTTACTCAACCGTGGCTATGGTCATGTCAGTGATTTGTGGCTATGGTCATGTTACTGAATCGTGGCTATGGTCATGTTATTGAATCGTGACTATAGTCATGTTACTCAACCGTGGATATGGTAATTTACTCAATCGTGGCTGTGGTCATGTTGCTCAACCGTGGCTATTGTCATGTTACTTAATCGCAGCTATGGTCATGTTTCTGAAACGTGGCTATGGTCATGTTGCTCAATCGTGGCTATGGTCATGTTACTGAATCGTGGCTATGATCATGTTACTGAATCGTTGCTATAGTCATGTTACTCAATCGTGGCTGTGGTCATATTGCTCAATCGTGGCTATGGTGAAGTTACTGATTCGTGGCTATGGTCATGTTACTGAATCGCATCTATGATCATTTTACTCAGTCGTGGTTATGGTCATATTACTGAATCGTGGCTATGGTCATGTTATTGAATCGTGACTATGGTCATGTTACTCAATCGTGGTTATGTTCATGTTGCTCAATGTGGCTATGGTCATGTTACTGAATCGTCGCTATGGTCATGTTACTCAAGCGTGGTGATGGTCATGTTACTCAACCGTGGCTATGGTCATGTTACTGAATAGTGGCTATGTTTATGCTGCTGAATCGTGGCTATTGTCATGTTACTGAATCGTGGCTATGGTCATATTACTCAATTTCCTGAATCATGGCTATGGTCATGTTACTCAATAATGGCTATGGTCATATTACTGATTCATGGCTATGGTCATGTTACTGAATCACCACTATGGTCATGTTACTCAACCGTGTCTAGGGTCATGTTATTGAATCGTGACTATAGTCATTTTACTCAATCGTGGCTATGGTCATGTTGCTCAACGTGGCTATGGTCATGTTACTGAATCGTCGCTATGGTCATGTTACTCAAGCGTGGCTATATTCATCTTACTGAACCGTGGCTATGGTCATTTTACTGAGTCGTGGCTATGGTCATTTTCCTGAATCGTGGCTATGGTCATGTTACTCAATCATGGCTATGGTCATGTTACTCAACCATGGCTATGGTCATGTTGCTCAACCTTGGTTATGGTCATGTTACTGAATCGTGGCTATGGTCATGTTGCTGAATTGTGGCTATGGTCTTGTTGCTGAATCGTGGCTATGGTCATGTTGCTCAACGTGGCTATGGTCATGTTACTGAATCGTCGCTATGGTCTTGTTACTCAAGCGTGGCGATGGTGATGTTACTCAACCGTGGCTATGGTCATGTTACTGAATAGTGGCTATGTTCATGCTGCTGAATCGTTGCTATTGTCATCTTACTGAATCGTGGCTATGGTCATTTTACTGAATCGTGGCTATGTTTATGTTACTGAATCGTGGCTATGGTCATGTTATTCAACCGTGGCGATGGTTATGTTACTCAACAATAGCTATGGTCATGATGCTCAACCTTGGCTATGGTCATGTTACTGAATCGTGGCTATGGTCATGTTGCTGAATCGTGGCTATTGTCATGTTACTGAATCGTGGCTATTGTCATGTTACTGAATTGTGGGTATGGTCATTTTACTGAATCGTTGCTATGGTCATGATACTCAATCGTGGCTATGGTTATGTTACTGAATCATGGCTATGGTCATGTTACTGAATCTTAGCTATGGTCATGTTATTCAACCGTGGCTATGGTCATGATAATCAACAGTGGCTATGGTCATGTTACTGAATCGTGGCTATGGTCATGTCACTCAACCATGGATATGGTTATGTTACTCAAGTGTTGGTCATTTCCCTGTCAAGGGCTATGGTCACGTTAAAAATCTACAATGGTCATTTAGTGAATCCTCACCTATGAATATTGTTACTCAACCGTGGTCATGGTCATTTACAAAATCGTGATATTGTCTGCTTAGAAATCGTGCAAAGAAGATGTTCCTCAGAATTATCCCATGTTTAAAATACATGGTCATGTTACTCCAAGCAGGCTATGGTCATCTTAGAATTGAATCTATTCAGTTTTGAACAAAGAAGACTCATTTTCCTGAATCGATCTATGGTCATGTTCAAAATCCTAAAATGGTATAGACAATGTCAACTATGGTCATGTTGCTTGAAAAAGAAAAATGGACCATGGGTCATAAATGGTCATTTGATAAAGGGGCATGGTCAGAACAGAAAATAGGAGGCTATTTTCATGTTGCAGAGAATTGCTAGGGTCATGGAACCAACTCCACAGTAATGTTGTTCAAACTGACACCCTGGTGATGTTACTCAACCCGTGGCTATGGTCATGTTACTGGGATCAATAAGCTATTGTCAACCAAACGAATTGTGGGATGGTCATTTTACTGAATCGTTTGCTAAACTCATGATATGTTCTTATGGTTATGTTCTTAACCATGGCTATGGTCATGTTACTGAATCTCCACTATGGTGAGTTACATGACCATGGCTATGGTTCAGTAACATGGCTATGGTCATGTTGATGAATCATGACCATAGCCTCAACCGTTGAATAACATGACCATACTCAAGATGGTCATGTAACATGACCATAGCTATGGTTCAGCAACTGAATCATAGCTATGGTCATGTTACTGAATATAGCCATGATTGATGTTACATGACCCTAGCTATGGTCAGGAAAATGACCATGGTCATGTTATCGATGACTATGGTCATGTTTCAATCCGGCTATGGTCATGTTCCTATACAGTAACATGGTCATAGCCATGTTACTAAATCACCATCGCCATGGTCATGTTACATCAATCATAGCGATGGTCATCTTACTGAATCGACCATATGGTCATTTTACTGAATCATGGCTATGGTCATTTTCAGTGAATCATGGCTATGGTCATGTTACTCAATCATGGCTATGGTCATGTTATTCAATCGACATAACCACGTCATGTTGTCAACCTTGGTTATGGTCATGTTACTGAATCGTGGCTATGGTCATGTTGCTGAATCATAGCTATGGTCATGTTGCTGAATCGTGGCTATGGTCATGTTTCTCAAAAATGACTATGGTCATGTTCAGTGAATGACCGCTATGGTCATGTTATTCAGTAAGGCTATGGTAGCCATGTTACTCAACCGTGGCTATGGTCCATGTTACTGAATCAGTAGCTATGTTCATAGCTGCTGAATCGTTGCATGACCATCTTACTGAATGAGCTAAATGATCATAGCTCCTGAATCATGGCTATGGTCACAGTTACTCAAACATGGCTATGGTCATGTTAGTGACATGACCATAGCTATGGTCATGTTACTGAATCGTGGCTATGACCATAGCCGCGGTTATGTTACTCAACCAGCTATGGTCATGTTGAGTAACCTTGGCCATATCCTGAGTGCTTGAGTTATTCAACCGTGGCTATGGTCATGTTACTGATTCATGGCTACTGTCATGTTACTGAATCGACCTATTGTCATGATGCTGAATCATAACCATTGTCATGTTACTGAATCGTGGCTATGGTCATGTCAACGAACCGTGGATATGGTCATACCCTCAAGTGTTGAATTTAAATCCAGGGAAGTAATGTTAAAACTCGCCACAATGCATTAGTAAGACCTCACCATAGAATATTGTGTTCAGTTCTGGTCACCTCGTTAGCAAAAGATATTGCTGCTCTAGAAAGTGCAAAGAAGACCAAATTATCACGGGTTTAAAATGCATGACCATGCAGACAGGCATAAACATTGAATCTATTCAGTCTTGAACAAAGAAGATTGACTAACATGACCATCTGATTCAAAAATTCCATAGCCACGATTCAAAAAAAGGTATAGACAATGTCAACCCGGGGACTTCTTTGACTTGAAAAAAAATAGACCAGGGGTCATAAATGACCAGATAAAGGGGCATTCAGAACAGAAAATAGGAGGCACTTTTTACACAGAGAATAGCGAGGGTCTGGAACCAACTCCACAGTAATGTTGTTGAAACATGACACCTAGGGATCCTTCAAGAAGCTGCTTGATGAGCCACTGGGATCAATAAGACCATAACCACCAAGCGAGCAAGATGGGCTGAATGGCCTCCTCTAACATGACCAAACTTTCTTGATGTTCTTATGTTCTTATGTTCTTATGACCATAGCCACGGTTGAGTAACATGACCATATCCACGGTTGAGTAACATGACCATAGCCACGATTCAGTAACATGACCATAGCCACTGTTGATTATCATGACCATAGCCACGGTTGAATAACATGACCATAGCTAAGATTCAGTAACATGACCATAGAAACGATTCAGCAACATAACCATAGCCATGAATCAGTAACATGAACATAGCCACGATACAGTAACATGACCATAGCCACGATTCAGGAAAATGACCATAGCTACGATTCAGTAAGATGACAATAGCAACGATTCAGCAGCATGAACATAGCCACTATTCAGTAACATGACCATAGCCACGGTTGAGTAACATCACCATTGCCACGCTTGAGTAACATGACCATAGCGACGATTCAGTAACATGACCATAGCCACGATGAGCAACATGACCATAGCCACGATTCAGCAACATGACCATAGCCACAAATCAGCAACATGACCATAGCCACAATTCAGCAACATGACCATAGCCACGATTCAATAACATGACCATAGACACAGGTTGAGTAACATGACCATAGCCATGGTTGAGTAACATGACCATAGCCATGATTGAGTACCGCACCATAGCCACGATTCAGTAACATGACCATAGCCACTGTTGATTATCATGACCATATCCACGTTGAATAACATGACCATAGCCACGATTCAGTAACATGACCATAGCCACGATTCATTAACATAACCATAGCCACGATTGAGTAACATGACCATAGCAAGATTCAGTAAAATGACCATACCCAGAATTCAGTAACATGACAATAGCCACGATTCAGTAACATGACAATAGCCACGATTCAGCAACATGACCATAGCCACGATTCAGTAACATGACCATAGCCAAGGTTGAGCATCATGACCATAGCCATTGTTGAGTAACATAACCATAGCCACGGTTGAATAACATGACCATAGCCACGATTCAGTAACATATACATAGCCATGAATCAGTAACATGACCATAGCCATGATTGAGTAACATGACCATAGCCACGATTCAGGAAATGACCACAGCCACGATTCAGTAAAATGACCATAGCCACGATTCAGTAAGATGACAATAGCAACGATTCAGCAGCATGAACATAGCCACTATTCAGTAACATGACCATAGCCACGGTTGAGTAACATCACCATCGCCACGCTTGAGTAACATGACCATAGCGACGACTCAGTAACATGACCATAGCCACGTTGAGCAACATGACCATAGCCACGATTCAGCAACATGACCATAGCCACAATTCAGCAACATGACCATAGCCACGATTCAGTAACATGACCATAGCCACGATTCAGTAAGATGACAATAGCAACGATTCAGCAGCATGAACATAGCCACTATTCAGTAACATGACCATAGCCACGGTTGAGTAACATCACCATTGCCACGCTTGAGTAACATGACCATAGCGACGATTCAGTAACATGACCATAGCCACGATGAGCAACATGACCATAGCCACGATTCAGCAACATGACCATAGCCACAAATCAGCAACATGACCATAGCCACAATTCAGCAACATGACCATAGCCACGATTCAGTAACATGACCATAACCAAGGTTGAGCAACATGACCATAGCCATGGTTGAGTAACATGACCATAGCCATGATTGAGTACCATGACCATAGCCACGATTCAGTAAATATGACCATAGCCACTGATTATCATGACATAGCCATGAACAACATGACCATAGCTATTCAGTAACATAACCATAGCCATGATTGAGTAACATCCATAGCCACGATTGAGTATCATGACCATAGCAACGATTCAGTAAAATGACCATACCCAGAATTCAGTAACATGACAATAGCCACGATTCAGCAACATGACCATAGCCACGATTCAGTAACATGACCATAGCCAAGGTTGAGCATCATGACCATAGCCATTGTTGAGTAACATAACCATAGCCACGGTTGAATAACATGACCATAGCCACGATTCAGTAACATATACATAGCCATGAATCAGTAACATGACCATAGCCATGATTGAGTAACATGACCATAGCCACGATTCAGGAAAATGACCATAGCCACGATTCAGTAAAATGACTATAGCCACGATTCAGTAAGATGACAATAGCAACGATTCAGCAGCATGAACATAGCCACTATTCAGTAACATGACCATAGCCACGGTTGAGTAACATCACCATCGCCACGCTTGAGTAACATGACCATAGCGACGATTCAGTAACATGACCATAGCCACGTTGAGCAACATGACCATAGCCACGATTCAGCAACATGACCATAGCCACAATTCAGCAACATGACCATAGCCACGATTCAGTAACATGACCATAGCCACGATTCAGTAAGATGACAATAGCAACGATTCAGCAGCATGAACATAGCCACTATTCAGTAACATGACCATAGCCACGGTTGAGTAACATCACCATCGCCACGCTTGAGTAACATGACCATAGCGACGATTCAGTAACATGACCATAGCCATGTTGAGCAACATGACCATAGCCACGATTCAGTAACATGACCATAGCCACGTTGAGCAACATGACCATAGCAACAATTCAGCAACATGACCATAGCCACGATTCAGTAACATGACCATAACCAAGGTTGAGCAACATGACCATAGCCATGGTTGAGTAACATGACCATCACCACGATTGAATAACATGATCATAGCTGCGATTCAGTAACATGACCATAGCCACGATTCAGCAACATGACCATAGCCACGATTCAGTAACTTCACCATAGCCACGGTTGAGCAATATGACCATAGCCACGATCGAGTAACATGACCATAGCAACGATTCAGTAACATGACCATAGCCACGATTCAGTAACATGACCATAGCCACGGTTGAGTAACATGACCATCACCACGATTGAGTAACATGATCATAGCTGCGATTCAGTAACATGACCATAGCCACGATTCAGCAACATGACCATAGCCACGATTCAGTAACTTCACCATAGCCACGGTTGAGCAATATGACCATAGCCACGATCGAGTAACATGACCATAGCAACGATTCAGTAACATGACCATAGCCACGATTCAGTAACATGACCATAGCCACGGTTGAGCAACATGACCATAGCCACATTTGAGAAAAACGCACTATAGCCGATTCAGAAACATGACCATAGGCACGGTTGAGTAACATGACCATATCCACGATTCAATAACATGAACATAGACACGATTCAGTAACATGACAATAGCCATGAATCAGTAACATGACCATAGCCACGGTTGAGTAACATGACCATATCCACGGTTGAGTAACATGACCATAGCCACGATTCAGTAACATGACCATAGCCACTGTTGATTATCATGACCATAGCCACGGTTGAATAACATGACCATAGCTAAGATTCAGTAACATGACAATAGCCATGATTCAGTAACATAACCATAGCCACGATTGAGTATCATGACCATAGCAACGATTCAGTAAAATGACCATACCCACAATTCAGGAACATGACAATAGCCACGATTCAGTAACATGACCATAACCAAGGTTGAGCAACATGACCATAGCCATGGTTGAGTAACATGACCATAGCCATGATTGAGTACCATGACCATAGCCACGATTCAGTAACATGACCATAGCCACTGTTGATTATCATGACCATAGCCACGGTTGAATAACATGACCATAGCTAAGATTCAGTAACATGACCATAGCCATGATTCAGTAACATAACCATAGCCACGATTGAGTATCATGACCATAGCAACGATTCAGTAAAATGACCATACCCAGAATTCAGTAACATGACAATAGCCACGATTCAGTAACATGACAATAGCCACGATTCAGCAACATGACCATAGCCACGATTCAGTAACATGACCATAGCCAAGGTTGAGCATCATGACCATAACCATTGTTGAGTAACATAACCATAGCCACGGTTGAATAACATGACCATAGCCACGATTCAGTAACATATACATAGCCATGAATCAGTAACATGACCATAGCCATGATTGAGTAACATGACCATAGCCACGATTCAGGAAAATGACCATAGCCACGATTCAGTAAAATGACTATAGCCACGATTCAGCAGCATGAACATAGCCACTATTCAGCAGCATGAACATGACCATAACCCATAGCCACGGTTGAGTAACATCACCATCGCCACGCTTTGAGTAACATGACCATAGCGACGATTCAGTAACATGACCATAGCCACGTTGAGCAACATGACCATAGCCAATGCCATTCAGCAACATGACCATAGCCACAATTCAGCAACATGACCATAGCCACAATTCAGCAACATGACCATAGCCACGATTCAGTTACATGACCATATTCAGCAAGGTTGAACATAGCCACTATTCAGCCATTGCCACGGTTGAGTAACATAACCATCGCCATGCTGAATAACATGACCATAGCCACGATTCAGGAAAATGACCATAGCCACGCTTCAGCAAAATGACCATAGCCACGATTCAGTAACATGACAATAGCCACGATTCAGTAACATGACCATAGCAATGTTGAGCAACCATAGACCAGTAACATGACCATAACCAAGGTTCAGTAACATGACCATAGCCATGGTTGAGTAACATGACCATCACCACGGCCAATAACATGACCATAGCCACGCCATTCAGTAACATGACCATAGCAACGATTCAGTAACATGACCATAGCCACGATTCAGTAACTTCACCATAGCCACGGTTGAGCAATATGACCATAGCCACGATTGAGTAACATGACCATAGCAACATGACCATAGCCACGATTCAGTAACATGACCATAGCCACGATTCAGTAACATGACCATAGCCACGGTTGAGCAACATGACCATAGCCACCATAGCCATGATTACAATGATTCAGTAAAATGACCATAGCCACGATTCAGTAAAATGACCATAGCCACGGTTGAGCAAAATGACCATAGCCGATTCAGTAACATGACCATACACGGTTGAAATAGCATATCCACAATTCAATAAAATGAACATAGACACGATTCAGTAACATGACAATAGCCATGAATGAGTAACATGACCATAGCCACGGTTGAGTAACATGACCATATCCATGGTTGAGTAACATGACCATAGCCACATTCAGTAACATGACCATAGCCACTGATGATTAACATGACCATAGCCACGGTTGAATAACATGACCATAGCTAAGATTCAGTAACATGACCATAGCCATGATTCAGTAACATGACCATAGCCACGATTCAGTAACATGACCATAGCCAACGATTCAGTAAAATGACCATATCCACAATTCAGTAACATGACCATAGCCACGGTTCAGTAATATGACCATAGCCACAATTCAGTAACATGACCATAACAACGATTCAGTAACATGACCATAGCCAGGTTCAGCAACATGACCATAGCCATTGTTGAGTAACATGACCATAGCCACGGTTGAATAACATGACCATAGCCACGATTCAGTAACATAAACATAGCCACGGTTGAACAACATGACCATAGCCACGATTGAGTAAATTACCATATCATAGCCACTATTCAGGAAAAACATGACCATAGCCACGGTTGAGTAAAATGACCATAGCCACGATTCAGAAACATGACCATAGCCACGATTCAGAAACATGACCATAGGCACAATTCAGCAACATGACCATAGCCACGATTCAGTAACATGACCATAACCAATAACATGACCATAGGTTCAGTAACATGACCATAGCCATGGTTCAGTAACATGACCATAGCCACGATTGAATAACATGACCATAGCCACGATTCAGTAAAATAACCATACCCATGAATCAGTAACATGACCATATCCACGATTGAGCAACATGACCATAGCCACGATTCAGTAACATGACAATAGCAACGATTCAGCAACATGAACATAGCCACTATTCAGTAACATGACCATAGCCAAGGTTGAGTAACATGACCATAGCCATGGTTCAGTAACATGACCATAGCCATGATTGAGCAACATGACCATAGCCACGATTGAGTAATATTACCATAGTCACTGTTGAATAACATGACCATAGCCACGGTTGAATAACATGACCATCACCAAGATTTAGTAACATGATCATAGCTGCATTCAGTAACATGACCATAGCCCATGTTGAGCAACATGACCATAGCCACGATTCAGTAAAATTACCATATCCACGGTTGAGTAACATGACAATAGCCCACGATTCAGTAACATGACAATAGCCACGATTCAGTAACATGACCATAACATGCCATAGCCAATCACTAACATGACCATAGCCACGGTTGAGCAACATGACCATAGTCACGATTCAATAACATGATCAAGCCACGGTTCAGTAACATGACAATAGCCACTGTTGATTAACATAAACATAGCCACTAATCAGCAACATGACCATAACCATGATTGAGTAACATGACCATAGCCACGATTCAGGAAAATGACCATAGCCACGGTTGAGTAAAATGACCATATCCATGGTTCAGTAAGATGACAATAGCACGATTCATTGACATGACCATAGCCACTATTCAGTAACATGACCATAGCCACTGTTGATTAACATCACCATAGCCACGGTTGAATAACATGACCATAGCTAAGATTCAGTAAAATGACCATAGCCATGATTCAGCAACATGACCATAGCCACGATTGAGCAACATGACCATAGCCACGGTTGAGTAACATGACCATAGCGACGATTCAGTAACATGACCATGGCCATGTTGAGCAACATGACCATAGCCACGATTGAGCAATATGACCATAGTCCACGATTCAATAACATGACCATAGCCACGGTTGAGTAACATGACCATCACCACGATTGAGTAACATGATCATAGCTGCGATTCAGTAACATGACCATAGCCATGATTCAGCAACATGACCATAGCCACGATTCAGTAACTTCCACCATAGCCACATTGAGCAATATGACCATAGCCACGATCGAGTAACATGACCATAGCAACGATTCAGTAACATGACCATAGCCACGATTCAGTAACATGACCATAGCCACGGTTGAGCAACATGACCATAGCCACATTTGAGAAACGACCATAGCCGCGATTCAGAAACATGACCATAGGCACGGTTGATTAACATGACCATATCCACGATTCAATAACATGACCATAGCCACGTTTAAGTAACATGACAATAGCCATGAATCAGTAACATGACCATAGCACGGTTGAATAACATGACCATAGTCACGACTCAGTAACATGACCATAGCCACGGTTGAGTAACATAACCATAGCAATGGTTGAATAACATGACCATAGCCACGATTCAGTAACATAAACATAGCCATGAATCAGTAAAATGACCATAGCCATGATTGAGTAACATGACCATAGCCACGATTCAGGAAAATGACCATAGCTACGATTCAGTAAGATGACAATAGCAACGATTCAGCAGCATGAACATAGCCACTATTCAGTAACATGACCATAGCCACGGTTGAGTAACATCACCATAGCCACTGTTGAGTAACATGACCATAGCCGCGATTCAGTAACATGACCATAGCCATGTTGAGCAACATGACCATAGCAACGATTCAGCAACATGACCATAGCCACGATTCAGCAACATGACCATAGCCACGATTCAGTAACAGGACCATAACCAAGGTTGAGCAACATGACCATAGCCACGGTTGAGTAACATGACAATAGTCACGATTGAGTAACATGACCATAGCCACGATTCAGGAAAATGACCATAGCCACGATTCAGTAAAATGACCATAGCCACGAATCAGTAAGATGACAATAGCCACGCTTGAGTAACATGACCATTGCGACGATTCAGTAACATGACCATAGACACGGTTGAGTAACATGACCATACCATGATTCAGTAAAATGACCATAGCCACGATTCAGTAACGTGACCATAGCCAAGGTTCAGTAACATGACCATAGCCACGGTTGAGTAACATGACCATATCCACGGTTGAGTAACATGACCATAGCCACGATTCAGTAACATGACCATGGCCACTGTTGATTGTCATGACCATAGCCACGGTTGAATAACATGACCATAGCTAAGATTCAGTAACATGACCATAGCAATGATTCAGTAACATAACCATAGCCACGATTGAGTATCATGACCATAGCAACGATTCAGTAAAATGACCATACCCACAATTCAGTAACATGACAATAGCCACGATTCAGTAACATGACAATAACCAAGATTCAGCAACATGACCATAGCCACGATTCAGTAACATGACCATAGCCAAGGTTGAGCATCATGACCATAGCCATTGTTGAGTAACATAACCATAGCCACGGTTGAATAACATGACCATAGCCACGATTCATTAACATAAAATTAGCCATGAATCAGTAACATGACCATAGCCACGATTCAGGAAAATGACCATAGCCACGATTCAGTAAAATGACCATAGCCACGATTCAGTAAGATGACAATAGCAACGATTCAGCAGCATGAACATAGCCACTATTCAGCAGCATGACCATAGCCACGATTCAGGAAAATGACCATAGCCACGATTCAGTAAAATGACCATAGCCACGGTTCAGTAAGATGACAATAGCAACGATTCAGCAGCATGAACATAGCCACTATTCAGTAACATGACCATAGCTACGGTTGAGTAACATCACCATCGCCACGCTTGAGTAACATGACCATAGCGACGATTCAGTAACATGACCATAGCCACATTGAGCAACATGACCATAGCCACAATTCAGCAACATGACCATAGCCACGATTCAGTAACATGACCATAACCAAGGTTGAGCAACATGACCATAGCCATGGTTGAGTAACATGACCATAGCCATGATTGAGTAACATGACCATAGCCACGATTCAGGAAAATGACCATAGCCACGACTCAGTAAAATGACCATAGCCACGGTTCAGTAAGATGACAATAGCCACGCTTGAGTAACATGACCATAGCGACAATTCAGTAACATGACCATAGCCACGTTGAGCAACATGACCATAGCCACGATTGAGTAACATGACCATGGCCACTGTTGATTGTCATGACCATAGCCACGGTTGAATAACATGACCATAGCTAAGATTCAGTAACATGACCATAGCAATGATTCAGTAACATAACCATAGCCACGATTGAGTATCATGACCATAGCAACGATTCAGTAAAATGACCATACCCACAATTCAGTAACATGACAATAGCCACGATTCAGTAACATGACAATAGCCACGATTCAGCAACATGACCATAGCCACGATTCAGTAAATATGACCATAGCCAAGGTTGAGTATCATGACCATAGCCATTGTTGAGTAACATAACCATAGCCACGGTTGAATAACATGACCATAGCCACGATTCATTAACATAAAAATTAGCCATGAATCAGTAACATGACCATAGCCATTCAGGAAAATGACCATAGCCACGATTCAGTAAAATGACCATAGCCACGATTCAGTAAGATGACAATAGCAACGATTCAGCAGCATGAACATAGCCACTATTCAGCAGCATGACCATAGCCACGATTCAGGAAAATGACCATAGCCACGATTCAGAAAAATGACCATAGCCACGGTTCAGTAAGATGACAATAGCAACACAATTCAGCAGCATGAACATAGCCACTATTCAGTAACATGACCATAGCTACGAATCAGTAACATCACCATCGCCACGCTTGAGTAACATGACCATAGCGACGATTCAGTAACATGACCATAGCCACATTGAGCAACATGACCATAGCCACACCAGCAACATGACCATAGCCACGATTCAGTAACATGACCATAACCAAGGTTGAGCAACATGACCATAGCCATGGTTGAGTAACATGACCATAGCCATGATTGAGTAACATGACCATAGCCACGATTCAGGAAAATGACCATAGCCACGATTCAGTAAAATGACCATAGCCACGGTTCAGTAAGATGACAATAGCCACGCTTGAGTAACATGACCATAGCGACAATTCAGTAACATGACCATAGCCACGTTGAGCAACATGACCATAGCCACGATTGAGTAACATGATCATAGTCACGATTCAATAACATGACCATAGACACGGTTGAGTAACATGACCATAGTGACGATTCAGTAACATGACCATAGCCACGATTCAGTAACGTGACCATAGCCACGATTCAGTAACATGACCATAGCCATGATAGCCACGGTTGAGTAACATGACCATATCCACGGTTGAGTAACATGACCATAGCCACGATTCAGTAACATGACCATAGCCACTGTTGATTATCATGACCATAGCCACGGTTGAATAACATGACCATAGCCACGATTCAGTAACATAAACATAGCCATGAATCAGTAACATGACCATAGCCATGATTGAGTAAAATGACCATAGCCACGATTCAGGAAAATGACCATAGCCACGATTCAGTAAAATGACCATAGCCACGATTCAGTAAGATGACAATAGCAACGATTCAGCAAATATGAACATAGCCACTATTCAGTAACATGACCATAGCCACGGTTGAGTAACATCACCATCGCCACGCTTGAGTAACATGACCATAGCGACGATTCAGTAACATGACCATAGCCACGTTGAGCAACATGACCATAGCCGGATTCAGCAACATGACCATAGCCACAATTCAGCAATATGACCATAGCCACAATTCAGCAACATGACCATAGCCACGATTCAGTAACATGACCATAACCAAGGTTGAGCAACATGACCATAGCCATGGTTGAATAACATGACCATAGCCATGACTGAGTACCATGACCATAGCCACGATTCAGGAAAATGACCATAGCCACGACTCAGTAAAATGACCATAGCCACGGTTCAGTAAGATGACAATAGCCACGCTTGAGTAACATGACCATAGCGACGATTCAGTAACATGACCATAGCCATGTTGAGCAACATGACCATAGCCACCATTCAGCAACATGACCATAGCCACGATTCAGCAACATGACCATAGCCACGATTCAGTAACATGACCATAACCAAGGTTGAGCAACATGACCATAGCCAAGGTTGAGTAACATGACCATAGCCATGATTGAGTAACATGACCATAGCCACGATTCAGGAAAATGACCATAGCCACGATTCAGTAAAATGACCATAGCCACGATTCAGTAAGATGACAATAGCCACGCTTGAGTAACATGACCATAGCGACGGTTGAGTAACATGACCATAGCCACGTTGAGCAACATGACCATAGCCACGATTGAGTAACATGACCATAGTCACGATTCAATAACATGACCATAGACACGGTTGAGTAACATGACCATAGTGACGACTCAGTAACATGACCATAGCCACGATTCAGTAACGTGACCATAGCCGCGATTCAGTAACATGACCATAGCCACGGTTGAGTAACATGACCATATCCACGGTTGAGCAACATGACCATAGCCACGATTCAGTAACATGACCATAGCCACTGTTGATTATCATGACCATAGCCACGGTTGAATAACATGACCATAGCTAAGATTCAGTAACATGACCATAGCCATGATTCAGTAACATAACCATAGCCACGATTGAGTATCATGACCATAGCAACGATTCAGTAAAATGACCATACCCACAATTCAGTAACATGACAATAGCCACGATTCAGTAACATGACCATAGCCACGATTCAGTAACATGACCATAGCCAAGGTTGAGCATCATGACCATAGCCATTGTTGAGTAACATAACCATAGCCACGGTTGAATAACATGACCATAGCCACGATTCAGTAACATAAACATAGCCATGAATCAATAACATGACCATAGGCATGATTGAGTAACATGACCATAGCCACGATTCAGGAAAATGACCATAGCCACGATTCAGTAACATAAACATAGCCATGAATCAATAACATGACCATAGCCATGATTGAGTAACATGACCATAGCCACGATTCAGTAAAATGACCATAGCCACGATTCAGTAAAATGACCATAGCCACGATTCAGTAAAATGACCATAGCCACGATTCAGTAAAATGAACATAGCCACTATTCAGTAACATGACCATAGCCACGGTTGAGTAACATCACCATCGCCACGCTTGAGTAACATGACCATAGCGACGATTCAGTAACATGACCATAGCCACATTGAGCAACATGACCATAGCCACAATTCAGCAACATGACCATAGCCACGATTCAGTAACATGACCATAACCAAGGTTGAGCAACATGACCATAGCCATGGTTGAGTAACATGACCATAGCCATGATTGAGTAACATGACCATAGCCACGATTCAGGAAAATGACCATAGCCACGACTCAGTAAAATGACCATAGCCACGGTTCAGTAAGATGACAATAGCCACGCTTGAGTAACATGACCATAGCGACAATTCAGTAACATGACCATAGCCACGTTGAGCAACATGACCATAGCCACGATTGAGTAACATGATCATAGTCACGATTCAATAACATGACCATAGACACGGTTGAGTAACATGACCATAGTGACGATTCAGTAACATGACCATAGCCACGATTCAGTAACGTGACCATAGCCACGATTCAGTAACATGACCATAGCCACGGTTGAGTAACATGACCATATCCACGGTTGAGTAACATGACCATAGCCACGATTCAGTAACATGACCATAGCCACTGTTGATTATCATGACCATAGCCACGGTTGAATAACATGACCATAGCTAAGATTCAGTAACATGACCATAGCCATGATTCAGTAACATAACCATAGCCACGATTGAGTATCATGACCATAGCAACGATTCAGTAAAATGACCATACCCACAATTCAGTAACATGACAATAGCCACGATTCAGTAACATGACAATAGCCACGATTCAGCAACATGACCATAGCCACGATTCAGTAACATGACCATAGCCAAGGTTGAGCATCATGACCATAGCCATTGTTGAGTAACATAACCATAGCCACGGTTGAATAACATGACCATAGCCACGATTCAGTAACATAAACATAGCCATGAATCAGTAACATGACCATAGCCATGATTGAGTAAAATGACCATAGCCACGATTCAGGAAAATGACCATAGCCACGATTCAGTAAAATGACCATAGCCACGATTCAGTAAGATGACAATAGCAACGATTCAGCAGCATGAACATAGCCACTATTCAGTAACATGACCATAGCCACGGTTGAGTAACATCACCATCGCCACGCTTGAGTAACATGACCATAGCGACGATTCAGTAACATGACCATAGCCACATTGAGCAACATGACCATAGCCACAATTCAGCAACATGACCATAGCCACGATTCAGTAACATGACCATAGCAAGGTTGAGCCAATAGCCATTCAGTAACATGACCATAACCACGTTGAGAGTAACATGATCATAGCCCGCGATTCAGTAAAATCCATCGCCAATGATTCAGAACATGACCATAGCCACGGTTCAGTAAGATGACCATAGCCACGCTTGAGAGAACATAAGAACATAAGAGTTTTACATAAACGAGAGGAGGCCTTAGTCAGCCCATCTGCTGCTTGGTTGTTAGTAGCTTATTGATCTCAGAATCTCATCAAGCAAGCGCTTTCTTGAAGGATCCCAGGTGTCAGCTTCAACAACATTACTGGGAGTTTGTTCCAGACCCTCACACTCCTCTCTTCTGTGTAAAAAAGTGCCTCCTATTTTCTGTTCTGAATGCCCCCTTATCTAATCTCATTTATGACCCCCTGGTCCTTTTTTTTTCTTTTTTTCAAGTCAAAGAAGTCCCCCGGTTGACATTGTCCTATACCTTTTAGGATTTTGAGCGTTTGAATCAGATCGCCAGAAGTCTTCTTTGTCAAGACTGAATAGATTCAATTCTTTTTAGCCTGTCTGCATAACATGCCTTTTTAAAACCTGGATAATTCTGGTTGCTCTTTCTTTTGCACTCTTTCTAGAGCAGCAATATCCTTTTTGTAACGAGGTGACTAGAACTGAACACAATATTCTAGGTGAGGTCTTACTAATGCATTGTAGAGTTTTAACATTACTTCCCTTGATTTAAATTCAACACTTCTCACAATATATCCAAGCATCTTGTTAGCCTTTTTATAGCTTCCCACATTGTCTAGATGAAGACATTTCTGAGTCAACATAAACTCCTAGGTCTTTTTTTCATAGTTCCCCTCCTTCAATTTCACTATCTCCCATATGATATTTATAATGAACATTTTTTTTATTGTCCGCATGCAATACTTCATACTTTTCTCTATTAAATTTCATTTGCCATGTGTCTGCTCAATTCTGAATGCTGTCTAGATCATTTTGAATGACCTTTGCTGCTTCAGCAGTGTTTGCCACTCCTCCTATTTTTGTGTCGCCTGCAAATTAACGAGTTTGCTTACTATACCAGAATCTAAATCATTAATGTAGATTAGAATAGCAGAGGACCTAATACTGATCCCTGTGGTACACCACTGGTTACCTCCTCCATTTTGAGGTTTCTCCTCTAATCAGTACTTTTCTGTTTTCTGCCTGTTAACCACACTCCTAATCCATGTGCATGCATTTCCTTGAATCCCTACTGCGTTCAGTTTGAGAATTAATCTTTTATCTTGGGACTTTTTTAAAAGCTTTCTGAAATCTAAATAGACCATGTCAGTATGCTTTGCAGTTATCCATTTTTTCATGTTGCATCCTCAAAAAAAGTCAAGTAGGTTAGTTAGACATGATCTCCTTTTCCTAAAACCATGCTGGCTGTCTCCCAGGATATTGTTACCATATAGGTAATTTTCCATTTTGGGATCTTATTATAGTTTCCATAAGTTTACATATAATAGAAGTCAGGCTTACTGGTCTGTAGTTACCTGGTTTCGGTTTGTCTCCCTTTTTGTGGATCGGTATTACGTTTGCTATTTTTTTCCAGTCTGTCGGTACAACCCCTGTGTCAAGAGACTGATGCATGATCTTGGTTAGTGGTTTGTAAATAACTTCTTTCATTTCTTTGAGTACTGTTGGGAGGATCTCATCTGGCCCAGGGATTTGTTTATTTTAAGAGCTCCTAGTCCCTTTAACACTTCTGCCTCTGTATGCTAAAGTTATTTAAAATTGATAGGAACAGGTCGACATGTGGGCACATGTTGTCTGTCCTCCTTTGTAAAACCTGTGAAAAGTAATCATTTAATATATTTGCTACTTTTTTTTCTTCATCTATGATTTTGCCATTTGTGTTCTTAGACATTTAACCTCCTCTTTGAATGTTCTCTTGCTGTTATAATATTGGAAAACATTTTGGAATTGGTTTTAGCCCCTTTAGCAATATTGATTTCTATCTCTCTTGGCCTTTCTAACTTTTTTTTTGACTTGTGTTTGTAGTTCCAAGTACTCTTTCTGTGTGCTTTGTTTTGGTCCCTTTTAAACGCTCTGTAAAGTGCCTTTTTTTAAACTGAATATTTTTTTTAATTGATCTATTAAACCATTTTTGGCCATTTTGTTTAGATTTAGATTTGTCTACTTTTGGGATGTAATTGTTTTGTGCCTCTAGTACTACATTTGTAAAAAACAGCCATCCTTTTTTCTGTGGATGTTTTTCTCTATTTTTACTCCAATCTACTTCTATTAGTCTCTGTTTCATACCTTCATAGTTTGTTGCTAAAATTGTAAACCTTAGCTTTAGTCATTACTTTTTGGGGTTTTAAAAAATATTTCAAATGAGACCATGTTGTGGTCTGAGTTTGCCAATAGCTCTCTGACCTCTGTTTTAGTTATTCTGTCTTCATTATTTGAAAAAGACTAAGTCAAGGCATGCCTCCCCTCTAGTCGTTGCCTTGACAAATTAGATTGAGGAAGCAGTCATTTGTCATTTCCACCATTTCAATTTCGTCCGTCGTGCCCCCCATCGGGTTTTACTAAATGCTGCCCATGGTCATGTTACTAAATGCTGCCTATGGTCATGTTACGAAATGCTACCCATGGTCATGTTACGAAATTCCGCCCATGGTCATGTTATGAAATTCCGCCCATGGTCATGTTACGAAATGCTGCCTATCGACATGTTACGAAATGCTGCCTATGGTCATGTTACTAAATTCCGCCTATGGTCATGTTATTAAATGCTGCCCATGGTCATGTTACAAAATGCTGCCTATGGACGTTACGAAATGCTGCCCATGGTCATGTTACGAAATGCTGCCCATGGTCATGTTACGAAATGCTGCCCATAGTCATGTTACGAAATGCTGTCATGTTACTCAACCGTGGTTATGGTCATGTTAGTGAATCGCGGCTATGGTCATGTTAATTAATCGTGGCTATGGTCATGTTACTGAATCGTGGCTATGGTCATGTCGCTGAATCGTGGCTATGGTCATGTTACTCAATTGTGGCTATGGTCATGTTACTGAATCATGTCTATGGTAATGTTACTGAATCGCATCTACTGTCATGTTACTCATTCGTGGCTATGATCATGTTACTGAATCGCGTCTACTGTCATGTTACTCATTCGTGGCTATCGTCATGTCAGTGAATCGTGGCTATGGTCATGTCAGTGAATCGTGGCTATGGTCATGTTACTCAACCGTGGCTATGGTCATGTTACTGAATCATGGCTATGGTCATGTCAATGAATCGTGGCTATGGTCATGTCAATGAATCATGGCTATGGTCATGTTGCTCAACCGTGGCTATGGTCATGTTATTCAACTGTGGCTATGGTCATGTTACTGAATCATGGCTATGGTGATGTCAATGACCGTGGCTATGGTCATGTCAATGAATCATGGCTATGGTCATGTTGCTCAACAGTGGCTATGGTCATGTTGCTCAACCGTGGCTATGGTCATGTTACTGGATCATGGCTATGGTCATGTCAATGAATTGTGGCTATGGTCATGTCAATGAATCGTGACTATGGTCATGTTGCTCAACCGTGGCTATGGTCATGTCAGTGAATTGTGGCTATGGTCATGTTGCTCAACCGTGGCTATGGTCATGTTATTCAACTGTGGCTATGGTCATGTTACTGAATCATGGCTATGGTGATGTCAATGAATTGTGGCTATGGTCATGTCAATGAATCATGGCTATGGTCATGTTGCTCAACAGTGGCTATGGTCATGTTGCTCAACCGTGGCTATGGTCATGTTACTGGATCATGGCTATGGTCATGTCAATGAATTGTGGCTATGGTCATGTCAATGAATAAGTGACTATGGTCATGTTTTGCTCAACCATGGCTATGGTCATGTCAGTGAATTGTGGCTATGGTCATGTTACTGAATACGTGGCTATGGTCATGTTATTGAATCGTGGCTATGGTTATGTTACTCAACCGTGCCTATGGTCATGTTACTGAATCGTGGCTATGGTCATGTTACTGAATCGTGGCTATGGTCATGTTGCTCAACCGTGGCTATGGTCATGTTACTGAATCCGTTAGCTATGGTCATGTTTATTGAATCGTGCTATGGTTATGTTACTCAACCGTGCCTATGGTCATGTTACTGAATCGCGGCTATGGTCATGTTACTGAATAAGCAGCTATGGTCATGTTGCTCAACCGTGGCTATGGTCATGTTACTGAATCGTAGCTATGGTCATGTTACTGAATCGTGGCTATGGTTATGTTGCTGAATCGTGGCTATGGTCATGTCAATTAATCGTGGCTATGGTCATGTTGCTGAATCATGGCTATGGTCATGTTACTGAATCGTGGCTATGTTTATGTTGCTGAATCGTGGCTATGGTCATGTCAATGAATCGTGGCTATGGTCATGTTACTCAACCGTGGCTATGGTCATGTTACTCATCCGTGGTTATTGTCATGTTAGTGAATCGTGCTATGGTCATGTCGCTGAATCGTGGCTTTGGTCATGTTACTGAATCGTGGCTATGGCCATGTTATTGAATCCTGACTATGGTCATGTTACTCAATCGTGGCTATGGTCATGTTGCTCAGCCGTGGCTATGGTCATGTTACTGAATCGTGGCTATGGTCATGTTACTCAATCGTGGCTATGGTCATGTTGCTGAATCGTGGCTATTTTCATGTTACTGAATCGTGGCTATGGTCATATTTGGCTGAGTGTCCGCCCTATGTATTATTATTTGTATTTTTGTTTTTTATGTTGATAAAAGCACAGCTATTTTTGTTATTTTTATATTTATAATTTAAAAACCCCGTGAGGATGCATGACTGATCAGCTACTGATTATTTAACTAGCTGACAGTCATGCATCCTTACCAAATCGATGCAACTGTGGCGAGGGGTAATAAGATCATTAACAGCCATTTAACCCCGCCAGAGTATAAGAACCGCAACAGTCCGATTGCTTCGGGGGTTGGTTGTTGAGTGTCTGCGGAGAGCGGAGAGAGCAAGGAGACAATACAATTGCTAAAACGTCCTGGATTAGCCAGCACGACACTTACTTTGTTTGTCTGTTTATTTGTTTGGCCCTCGTGCCCTTTTGGTTCTGTTTTCTGTTTTGTTTTAAATCTTTTGTTTGTTTATTTATTGAATTACGCTGAATGCAGTTGCATTCAGCTTCACCCGCCCATCCATTGTTTGGTTTCAATTACTTCCTGGTCCGTGACGTCACCACACCTCATCACTGCGAGTCAGCCTGTCACATAATGTTACTGAATAGTGGCTATGGTCATGTTACTCAATTGTGGCTATGGTCATGTTACTGAATCATGGCTATGGTCATGTTACTCAATCGTGGCTATGGTCATGTTATTCAACTGTGGCTATAGTCATGTTACTCAGCCGTGGCTATGGTCATATTACTGAATCATGGCTATGGTCATGTCAATGAATCGTGGCTATGGTCATGTCAATGAATCGTGGCTATGGTCATGTTGCTCAACCGTGGCTATGGTCATGTTACTGAATCATGGCTATGGCCATGTCAATGAATCGTGGCTATGGTCATGTTACTGAATCGCGGCTATGGTCATGTTACTCATTATTGGCAATGGTCATGTTAGTGAATCGTGGCTATGGTCATGTCAGTGAATCGGCTATGGTCATGTCAATGAATACGGCTATGGTCATGTTACTGAATCAGCGGCTATGGTCATGTTACTCATTCGTGGCAATGGTCATGTTAGTGAATCGTGGCTATGGTCATGTCAGTGAATCGGGCTATGGTCATGTCAATGAATCGTGGCTATGGTCATGTCGCTGAATCGTAGCTATGGTCATGTTACTGAATCGTGGCTATGGTCATGTTACTCAACCATGGCTATATTCCGCGTTACTGAATCGCGGCTATGGTCATGTCGCTGAATGGAATAAGCTATGGTCATGTTACTGAATCGCGGCTATGATCATGTTACTCAATCGTGGCTATGGTCATGTTACTAAATCGCTGCTATGTTCATTTAAACTGAATAATTAAGCTATGGTCAAGTTACTGAATCCCGGGTATGGTCATGTTACTCAATGGGGCTATGGTCATGTTACTAAATCATGGCTATGGTCATATCAGTGAATCGTGACTATGGTCATGTCAGTGAATCGTGGCTATGGTCATAATTACCTGAATCGTGGCTATGGTCATGTTACTAAATCATGGCTATGGTCATGTCAGTGAATCGTGGCTATGGTCATGCAAGTGAATAATTAGCTATGGTCATGTTGCTGAATCGTGGCTATGATCATGTTACAGAATGGTAATATGGTCATGTATTGAATCGTGACTATGGTCATGTTACTCAATAGTGGCTATGGTCATGTTGCTCAACCATGGCTATGGTCATGTTACTGAATCGTGGCTATGGTCATGTTACTGCATCGTGGCTATGGTCATGTTATTCAACCGTGGCTATGGTCATGTTAATCAACAGTGGCTATGGTCATGTTACTGAATCGTGGGCTATGGTCATGTCGCTGAATCATGGCTATGGTCATGTCGCTGAATCGTGGCTATGGTCATGTTACTGAATCATGGCTATGGTCATGTTATTGAATCTTGACTGTGGTCATGTTACTCAACCGTGGCTATGGTCATGTCAGTGAATTGTGCTATGGTCATGTTACTAAATCGTTGGCTATCGTCATGTTACTGAATCGCGGGGCTATGGTCATATCGCTGAATCGCGGCTATGGTCATAATAAGCTGAATCGTGGCTATGGTCATGTTACTGAATCGTGGCTATGGTCATGTCGCTGAATCGCATTGGCTATGGTCATCTCTGCTGAATCGTGGCTATGGTCATGTTACTGAATCGTGGCTATGGTCATGTTATTGAATCGTGACTGTGGTCATGTTACTCAACCCGTTATTTATGGTCATGTCAGTGAATTGTTGCTGTGGTCATGTTACTGAATCGTGGGCTATAGTCATTTTACTGAATCGCGGCTATGGTCATGTTACTCATTCGTGGGGTATGGTCATGTTACTGAATCGTGGCTATGGTCATGTCAGTGAATCGCGGGCTATGGTCATAATCGCTGAATCGTGGCTATGGTCATGTTGCTCAACCCGTGGCTATGGTCATGTTTCTGAGTCGTAGCTTTGGTCATGTTACTGAATCGTGTCTATGGTCATGTTACTCAACCATTGCTATGGTCATGTCAGTGAATCGTGGCTGTGGTCATGTCAGTGAATCGTGGCTATGGTCATGTCGCTGAATCGTGGGTATGGTCATGTCAATGAATCGTGGCTATGGTCATGTCAATGAATCGTGGCTATGGTCATGTTGCTCAACCGTGGCTATGGTCATGTTACTGAATCATGGCTATGGCCATGTCAATGAATCGTGGCTATGGTCATGTTACTGAATCGCGGCTATGGTCATGTTACTCATTCGTGGCAATGGTCATGTTAGTGAATCGTGGCTATGGTCATGTCAGTGAATCGTGGCTATGGTCATGTCAATGAATCGTGGCTATGGTCATGTTACTGAATCGCGGCTATGGTCATGTTACTCATTCGTGGCAATGGTCATGTTAGTGAATCGTGGCTATGGTCATGTCAGTGAATCGTGGCTATGGTCATGTCAATGAATCGTGGCTATGGTCATGTCGCTGAATCGTGGCTATGGTCATGTTACTGAATCGTGGCTATGGTCATGTTACTCAACCATGGCTATATTCACGTTACTGAATCGCGGCTATGGTCATGTCGCTGAATCGTCGCTATGGTCATGTTACTGAATCGCGGCTATGATCATGTTACTCAATCGTGGCTATGGTCATGTTACTAAATCGCGGCTATGTTCATTTCGCTGAATCGTCGCTATGGTCAAGTTACTGAATCGCGGGTATGGTCATGTTACTCAATCGTGGCTATGGTCATGTTACTAAATCATGGCTATGGTCATATCAGTGAATCGTGACTATGGTCATGTCAGTGAATCGTGGCTATGGTCATGTCGCTGAATCGTGGCTATGGTCATGTTACTAAATCATGGCTATGGTCATGTCAGTGAATCGTGGCTATGGTCATGCAAGTGAATCGTGGCTATGGTCATGTTGCTGAATCGTGGCTATGATCATGTTACAGAATCGTGGCTATGGTCATGTATTGAATCGTGACTATGGTCATGTTACTCAATAGTGGCTATGGTCATGTTGCTCAACCATGGCTATGGTCATGTTACTGAATCGTTAGCTATGGTCATGTTACTGCATCGCGGGGCTATGGTCATGTTATTCAACCGTGGCTATGGTCATGTTAATCAACAGTGGCTATGGTCATGTTACTGAATCGTGGCTATGGTCATGTCGCTGAATCATGGCTATGGTCATGTTACTGAATCGCGGGCTATGGTCATGTTACTGAATCATGGCTATGGTCATGTTATTGAATCTTGACTGTGGTCATGTTACTCAACCGTGGCTATGGTCATGTCAGTGAATTGTGGCTATGGTCATGTTACTAAATAAGTGGCTATCGTCATGTTACTGAATCGCGGCTATGGTCATGTCGCTGAATCGTGGCTATGGTCATGTCGCTGAATCGTGGCTATGGTCATGTTACTGAATCGTGGCTATGGTCATGTCGCTGAATCGTGGCTATGGTCATCTCGCTGAATCGTTGGCTATGGTCATGTTACTGAATCGGCTATGGTCATGTTATTGAATCGTGACTGTGGTCATGTTACTCAACCGTGGCTATGGTCATGTCAGTGAATTGTTGCTGTGGTCATGTTACTGAATCGTGGCTATAGTCATTTTACTGAATCGCGGCTATGGTCATGTTACTCATTCGTGGGTATGGTCATGTTACTGAATCGGTGGCTATGGTCATGTCAGTGAATCGTGGCTATGGTCATGTAAGCTGAATCGTGGCTATGGTCATGTTGCTCAACCGTGGCTATGGTCATGTTTCTGAGTCGTAGCTTTGGTCATGTTACTGAATCGTGTCTATGGTCATGTTACTCAACCATTGCTATGGTCATGTCAGTGAATCGTGGCTGTGGTCATGTCAGTGAATCGTGGCTATGGTCATGTCGCTGAATCGTGGGTATGGTCATGTTACAGAATCGTGGCTATGGTCATGTATTGAATCGTGACTATTGTCATGTTACTGAATCGTGGCTATGGTCATGTCAGTGAATCGTGGCTATGGTCATGTCGCTGAATCGTGGCTATGGTCATCTCGCTGAATCGTGGCTATGGTCATGTTACTGAATCGTAGCTATGGTCATGTTATTGAATCGTGACTGTGGTCATGTTACTCAACCGTGGCTATGGTCATGTCAGTTGTGGCTTTGGTCATGTTACTGAATCATGGCTATGGTCATGTTTCTAAATCATGACTATGGTCATGTTACTCATTCATGGGTATGGTCATGTTACAGAATCGTGGCTATGGTCATGTCAGTGAATCGTGGCTATGGTCATGTCAGTGAATCGTGGCTATGGTCATGTCGCTGAATCGTGGCTATGGTCATGTTACTGAATCGTGGCTATGGTCATGGTATTGAATCGTGACTGTATTCATTTTACTCAACCGTGGCTATGGTCATCTCAGTGGAATTGTGGCTATGGTCATGTTACTGAATCGTGGCTATGGTCATGATATTGAATCATGTCTATGGTCATGTTACTCAACCGTGCCTATGGTCATCTTACTGAATCACGGCTATGGTTTATGTTACTCAACCATGCCTATGGTCATGTTAATGAATCGTGGCTATGGTCGCCTTTACTGAATCGTGGGTATGGTCATGTAGCTCAACCATGGTTATAGTCATGTTACTGAAACGCCGGCTATGGTCATGTCACTGAATCGTCGCTATGGTCATGTTACTGTATCATGGCTATGGTCATGTTACTCAATCGAGGCTATGGTCATGTTACTAAATCATCGCTATGGTCATGTCAGTGAATCGTAACGCTATGGTCATGTCAGTGAATCGTGGCTATGGTCATGTCGCTGAATCGCGGGCTATGGTCATCTTGTAGAATCTTGGCTATGGTCATTCATGAATCATGACTATAGTCATGTTACTCAATTGTGATTATGGTCATGTTGCTCAACCGTGGCTATGGTCATGTTACTTAATCGTGGCTATGGTCATGTTTTACTGAATCGTTGGCTATGGTCATGTTAATCAACAGTGGCTATGGTCATGTTACTCAACACGTGGCTATGGTCATGTCAGTGAATTGTGGCTATGGTCATGTTACTAAATCGTGGCTATCGTCATGTTACTGAATCGCAGCTATGGTCATGTCGCTGAATCGTGGCTATGGTCATGTTACTAAATCATGGCTATGGTCATCTCAGTGAATCGTGGCTATGGTCATGTCAGTGAATCGTGGCTATGGTCATGTTGCTGAATTGTGGCTATGATCATGTTACAGAATCGTGGCTATGGTCATGTATTGAATCGTGACTATGGCCATGTTACTCAATAGTGGCTATGGTCATGTTGCTCAACCATGGCTATGGTCATGTTACTGAATCGTGGCTATGGTCATGTTACTGCATCGTGGCTATGGTCATGTTATTCAACCGTGGCTATGGTCATGTTAATCAACAGTGGCTATGGTCATGTTACTGAATCGTGGCTATGGTCATGTCGCTGAATCATGGCTATGGTCATGTCGCTGAATCGTTGGCTATGGTCATGTTACTGAATCATAGCTATGGTCATGTTATTGAATCTTGACTGTGGTCATGTTACTCAGCCGTGGCTATGGTCATGTCAGTGAATTGTGGCTATGGTCATGTTACTAAATCGTGGGCTATCGTCATGTTACTGAATCCCGCGGCTATGGTCATATGTCGCTGAATCGTGGCTATAGTCATGTCGCTGAATCGTGGCTATGGTCATGTTACTGAATCGTGGCTATGGTCGTGTCCGCTGAATCGTGGCTATGGTCATCTCTAGCTGAATCGTGGCTATGGTCATGTTACTGAATCGTGGCTATGGTCATGTTATTGAATCGTGACTGTGGTCATGTTACTCAACCGTGGCTACGGCCATGTCAGTGAATTGGCTGTGGTCATGTTACTGAATGAATTGGCTATAGTCATTTTACTGAATCAGCGGCTATGGTCATGTTACTCATTCGTGGGTATGGTCATGTTACTGAATCGCGGGCTATGGTCATGTCAGTGAATCGCGGGCTATGGTCATGTCGCTGAATCATGGCTATGGTCATGTTGCTCAACCGCGGGCTATGGTCATGTTTCGAGTCGTAGCTTTGGTCATGTTACTGAATCGTGTCTATGGTCATGTTACTCAACCATGGCTATGGTCATGTCAGTGAATCATGGCTGTGGTCATGTCAGTGAATCGTGGCTATGGTCATGTCGCTGAATTGTGGCTATGGTCATGTTACAGAATCGTGGCTATGGTCATGTATTGAATACGTGACTATGGTCATGTTACTCAATAGTGGCTATGGTCATGTTGCTCAACCCGTAGCTATGGTCATGTCACTGAATCGTGGTTATGGTCATGTTACTGCATCGTGGCTATGGTCATGTTAATCAACAGTGGCTATGGTCATGTTACTGAATCGCGGGCTATGGTCATCTCGCTGCATCGCGGGCTATGGTCATGTTATTCAACCGTGGCTATGGTCATGTTAATCAACAGTGGCTATGGTCATGTTACTGAATCGCGGCTATGGTCGTCATGTCGCTGAATCATGGCTATGGTCATGTCGCTGAATCGTGGCTATGGTCATGTTACTGAATCATGGCTATCGTCATGTTATTGAATCTTGACTGTGGTCATGTTACTCAGCCGTGGCTATGGTCATGTCAGTGAATTGTGGCTATGGTCATGTTACTAAATCGTGGCTATCGTCATGTTACTGAATCGCGGCTATGGTCATGTCGCTGAATCGCGGCTATGGTCATAATAAGCTGAATCGTCGGGCTATGGTCATGTTACTGAATCGTTGGCTATGGTCATAATAAGCTGAATCGTTAGCTATGGTCATCTCGCTGAATCGTGGCTATGGTCATGTTACTGAATCGTGGCTATGGTCATGTTATTGAATCGTGACTGTGGTCATGTTACTCAACCGTGGCTATGGTCATGTCAGTGAATTGTGGCTGTGGTCATGTTACTGAATCGTGGCTATAGTCATTTTACTGAATCGTATGGCTATGGTCATATTTACTCATTAAGTGGGTATGGTCATGTTACTGAATCGTGGCTATGGTCATGTCAGTGAATCGTGGCTATGGTCATGTCGCTGAATCATGGCTATGGTCATGTCGCTGAATCGTGGCTATGGTCATGTTACTGAATCGTGGCTATGGTCATGTCGCTGAATCGTGGCTATGGTCATCTCGCTGAATCGTGGCTATGGTCATGTTACTGAATCGTGGCTATGGTCATGTTATTGAATCGTGACTGTGGTCATGTTACTCAACCGTGGCTACGGTCATGTCAGTGAATTGTGGCTGTGGTCATGTTACTGAATCGTGGCTATAGTCATTTTACTGAATCGCGGCTATGGTCATGTTACTCATTCGTGGGTATGGTCATGTTACTGAATCGTGGCTATGGTCATGTCAGTGAATCGTGGCTATGGTCATGTCGCTGAATCATGGCTATGGTCATGTTGCTCAACCGTGGCTATGGTCATGTTTCTGAGTCGTAGCTTTGGTCATGTTACTGAATCGTGTCTATGGTCATGTTACTCAACCATGGCTATGGTCATGTCAGTGAATCATGGCTGTGGTCATGTCAGTGAATCGTGGCTATGGTCATGTCGCTGAATTGTGGCTATGGTCATGTTACAGAATCGTGGCTATGGTCATGTATTGAATCGTGACTATGGTCATGTTACTCAATAGTGGCTATGGTCATGTTGCTCAACCGTGGCTATGGTCATGTCACTGAATCGTGGTTATGGTCATGTTACTGCATCGTGGCTATGGTCATGTTAATCAACAGTGGCTATGGTCATGTTACTGAATCGTGGCTATGGTCATCTCGCTGCATCGTGGCTATGGTCATGTTATTCAACCGTGGCTATGGTCATGTTAATCAACAGTGGCTATGGTCATGTTACTGAATCGTGGCTATGGTCATGTCGCTGAATCATGGCTATGGTCATGTCGCTGAATCGTGGCTATGGTCATGTTACTGAATCATGGCTATCGTCATGTTATTGAATCTTGACTGTGGTCATGTTACTCAGCCGTGGCTATGGTCATGTCAGTGAATTGTGGCTATGGTCATGTTACTAAATCGTGGCTATCGTCATGTTACTGAATCGCGGCTATGGTCATGTCGCTGAATCGTGGCTATGGTCATGTCGCTGAATCGTGGCTATGGTCATGTTACTGAATCGTGGCTATGGTCATGTCGCTGAATCGTGGCTATGGTCATCTCGCTGAATCGTGGCTATGGTCATGTTACTGAATCGTGGCTATGGTCATGTTATTGAATAAATGACTGTGGTCATGTTACTCAACCGTGGCTATGGTCATGTCAGTGAATTGTGGCTGTGGTCATGTTACTGAATCGTGGCTATAGTCATTTTACTGAATCGCGGCTATGGTCATGTTACTCATTCGTGGGTATGGTCATGTTACTGAATCGTGGCTATGGTCATGTCAGTGAATCGTGGCTATGGTCATGTCGCTGAATCATGGCTATGGTCATGTTGCTCAACCGTGGCTATGGTCATGTTTCTGAGTCGTAGCTTTGGTCATGTTACTGAATCGTGTCTATGGTCATGTTACTCAACCATGGCTATGGTCATGTCAGTGAATCATGGCTGTGGTCATGTCAGTGAATCGTGGCTATGGTCATGTCGCTGAATTCGTGGCTATGGTCATGTTACAGAATCGTGGCTATGGTCATGTATTGAATCGTGACTATGGTCATGTTACTCAATAGTGGCTATGGTCATGTTGCTCAACCGTGGCTATGGTCATGTCACTGAATCGTGGGTTATGGTCATGTTACTGCATCGTTGGCTATGGTCATGTTAATCAACAGTGGCTATGGTCATGTTACTGAATCGCGTGGCTATGGTCATCTAAGCTGAATACGTGGCTATGGTCATGTTACTGAATCGTAGCTATGGTCATGTTATTGAATCGTGACTGTGGTCATGTTACTCAACCGTGGCTATGGTCATGTCAGTGAATTGTGGCTTTGGTCATGTTACTGAATCATGGCTATGGTCATGTTTCTAAATCGCGGCTATGGTCATGTTACTCATTCATGGGTATGGTCATGTTACAGAATCGTGGCTATGGTCATGTCAGTGAATCGTGGCTATGGTCATGTCAGTGAATCGTGGCTATGGTCATGTCGCTGAATCGTGGCTATGGTCATGTTACTGAATCGTGGCTATGGTCATGGTATTGAATCGTGACTGTATTCATTTTACTCAACCGTGGCTATGGTCATCTCAGTGAATTGTGGCTATGGTCATGTTACTGAATCGTGGCTATGGTCATGATATTGAATCATGTCTATGGTCATGTTACTCAACCGTGCCTATGGTCATCTTACTGAATCACGGCTATGGTTATGTTACTCAACCATGCCTATGGTCATGTTACTGAATCGTGGCTATGGTCGTGTTACTGAATCGTGGGTATGGTCATGTCACTGAATCATCGCTATGGTCATGTCAGTGAATCGTGGCTATGGTCATGTCAGTGAATCGTGGCTATGGTCATGTCAATGAATCGTGGCTATGGTCATGTTGTAGAATCTTGGCTATGGTCATATTATTGAATCATGACTATAGTCATGTTACTCAATTGTGATTATGGTCATGTTGCTCAACCGTGGCTATGGTCATGTTACTGAATCGTGGCTATGGTCATGTTACTGAATCGTGGCTATGGTCATGTTAATCAACAGTGGCTATGGTCATGTTACTCAACCGTGGCTATGGTCATGTCAGTGAATTGTGGCTATGGTCATGTTACTAAATCGTGGCTATGGTCATATTTACTGAATCGTGGCTATGGTCATAATCGCTGAATCGGCTATGGTCATCTCGCTGAATCGTGGCTATGGTCATGTTACTGAATCTTTGGCTATCGTCATGTTATTGAATCGCGTGACTGTGGTCATGTTACTCAACCGTGGCTATGGTCATGTCAGTGAATTGTGGCTGTGGTCATGTTACTGAATCGTGGCTATAGTCATTTTACTGAATCGCGGCTATGGTCATGTTCCTCATTCGTGGGTATGGTCAATGTTACTGAATCGTGGCTATGGTCATGTCAGTGAATACTGGCTATGGTCATGTCGCTGAATCGTGGCTATGGTCATGTCGCTGAATCATGGCTATGGTCGTGTTACTGAATCGCGGGCTAAGGTCATGTTATTGAATCGTGACTGGTCATGTTACTCAACCGTGGCTATGGTCATGTCAGTGAATTTGTGGCTATGGTCATGTTACTGAATCGTGGCTATAGTCATTTTACTGAATCGTGGCTATGGTCATGTTACTCATTCGTGGGTATGGTCATGTTACTGAATCGTGGCTATGGTCATGTTATTGAATCGTGTCTATGGTCATGTTGCTCAACCGAGGCTATGGTCATGTTGCTGAATCGTGGCTCTGGTCATGTTGCTGAATCTTGGCTATGGTCATATTACTCAGACGTGGCTATGGTCATGTTATTCAATTGTGGATATGGTCATGTTGCTCAACCGTGGCTATGGTCATGTTGCTGAATTGACGCTATGGTCATGTTGGTCAACCGTGGCTATGGTCATGTTACTGAATCGTGGCTATGGTCATGTTACTCCATCGTGGCTTTGGTCATGTTGCTCAGCCGTGGCTATGGTCATGTTACTGAATGGTTGCTATGGTCATGTTACTGAATCGTGGCTATGGTCATGTTCCTCAATCGTGGCTATGGTCATGTTGCTCAACAGTGGATATGGTCATTTTACTCAATCGTGGCTATGTTCATGTTGCTGAATCCTGGCTATGGTCATATTATTGAATCGTGGCTATGGTCATGTTACTGAATCGTGGCTATGGTCATTTTACTCAATCGTGGCTAATGTCATGTTTCTCAACCATTGCTATCGCCATGTTACTGCTTAGGTAGCTGTTCATGTTACTGAATCGTGGCTATGGTCATATCAGTGAATCGGGCTATGGTCATGTCAGTAAATCGTGGCTATGGTCATGTTGCTGAATCGTGACTGTGGTCATGTTACTCAACCGTGGCTATGGTCATGTCAGTGAATTGTGGTATGGTTATGTTACTGAATCGTGGCTATGGTCATGGTATTGAATCGTGACTATGGTCATGTTACTCATTCGTGGCTATGGTCATGTTACTGAATCGTAGCTATGGTCAAGTCAGTGTATCATGGATATTGTCATGTCACTGTATCGCGGGCTATGGTCATATTACTGAATCGCGGCTATGGTCTTGTTATTGAATTGTGACTGGTCTTGTTACTCAGCCGTTGCTATGGTCATGCCAGTGAATTGTGGCTATGGTCATGTTACTGAATCGTGGCTATGGTGATGTTATTGAATAAGTGGCTATGGTGATGTTACTCAACCGCGCCTATGGTCATGTTACTGAATCGCCGGGTAAGGTCATGTTACTCAAACGTGGCTATTGTCATGTTACTGAATCGTGGCTATGGTCATGTTACTCAAACGTGGCTCTGGTCATGTTGCTGAATCTTGGCTATGGTCATGTTGCTGAATCGCAGCTATGGTCATGTTATTCAATTGTGGATATGGTCATGTTGCTCAACCGTGGCTATGGTCATGTTGCTGAATCCTGGCTATGGTTATATTATTGAATCGTGGCTATGGTCATGTTACTGAATACGTTGGCTATGGTCATTTTACTCAATCGTGGCTAATGTCATGTTTCTCGACCATTGCTATCGTCATGTTACTCGCTTCGGCGGCTATGGTCATGTTACTAAATAAATTGCTATCGTCATGTTACTGAATCGCGCTATGGTCGCGTAAAGCTGAATCGTGGCTATGGTCATGTCGCTGAATGCGTGGCTATGGTCATGTTACTGAATCGCGGCTATGGTCATGTTGCTTAATCGTGGCTATGGTCATCTCGCTGAATCGTGGCTATGGTCATGTTACTGAATGAATGGCTATGGTCATGTTATTGAATCGTGACTGTGGTCATGTTACTCAACCGTGGCTATGGTCATGTCCAGTGAATTGTGGCTGTGGTCATGTTACTGAATCGTGGCTATAGTCATTTTACTGAATCGCGGCTATGGTCATGTTACTCATTCGTGGGTATGGTCATGTTACTGAATCGTGGCTATGGTCATGTCAGTGAATCGTGGCTATGGTCATGTTGCTCAACCGTGGCTATGGTCATGTTTCTGAGTCGTAGCTTTGGTCATGTTACTGAATCATGTCTATGGTCATGTTACTCAACCATGGCTATGGTCATGTCAGTGAATCGTGGCTGTGGTCATGTCAGTGAATGCGTGGCTATGGTCATAATCGCTGAATCGTGGCTATGGTCATGTTACAGAATCGTGGCTATGGTCATGTATTGAATCGTGACTATGGTCATGTTACTCAATAGTGGCTATGGTCATGTTGCTCAACCGTATATGGTCATGTCACTGAATCGTGGTTATGGTCATGTTACTGCATCGTGGCTATGGTCATGTTAATCAACAGTGGCTATGGTCATGTTACTGAATCGTGGCTATGGTCATCTCGCTGAATCGTGGCTATGGTCATGTTACTGAATCGTAGCTATGGTCATGTTATTGAATCGTGACTGTGGTCATGTTACTCAAACCGTGGGCTATGGTCATGTCAGTGAATTGTGGCTTTGGTCATGTTACTGAATCATGGCTATGGTCATGTTTCTAAATCGCGGCTATGGTCATGTTACTCATTCATGGGTATGGTCATGTTACAGAATCGTGGCTATGGTCATGTCAGTGAATCGTGGCTATGGTCATGTCAGTGAATCGCGGCTATGGTCATGTCGCTGAATCGTGGCTATGGTCATGTTACTGAATCGTGGCTATGGTCATGGTATTGAATCGTGACTGTATTCATTTTACTCAACCGTGGCTATGGTCATCTCAGTGAATTGTGGCTATGGTCATGTTACTGAATCGTGGCTATGGTCATGATATTGAATCATGTCTATGGTCATGTTACTCAACCGTGCCTATGGTCATCTTACTGAATCACGGCTATGGTTATGTTACTCAACCATGCCTATGGTCATGTTACTGAATAAATGGCTATGGTCGTGTTACTGAATCGTGGGTATGGTCATGTAGCTCAACCATGGTTATAGTCATGTTACTGAAACGCGGCTATGGTCATGTCACTGAATCATCGCTATGGTCATGTCAGTGAATCGTGGCTATGGTCATGTCAGTGAATCGTGGCTATGGTCATGTCGCTGAATCGGGCTATGGTCATGTTGTAGAATCTTGGCTATGGTCATATTATTGAATCATGACTATAGTCATGTTACTCAATTGTGATTATGGTCATGTTGCTCAACCGTGGCTATGGTCATGTTACTGAATCGTGGCTATGGTCATGTTACTGAATCGTTAGCTATGGTCATGTTAATCAACAGTGGCTATGGTCATGTTACTCAACCGTGGCTATGGTCATGTCAGTGAATTGTGGCTATGGTCATGTTACTGAATCGTGGCTATGGTCATGTTACTGAATCGTGGCTATGGTCATGTCGCTGAATCGCGGGCTATGGTCATCTCAACTGAATCGTGGCTATGGTCATGTTACTGAATCTTGGCTATCGTCATGTTATTGAATCGTGACTGTGGTCATGTTACTCAACCGTGGCTATGGTCATGTCAGTGAATTGTGGCTGTGGTCATGTTACTGAATCGTGGCTATAGTCATTTTACTGAATCGCGGCTATGGTCATGTTCCTCATTCGTGGGTATGGTCAATGTTACTGAATCGTGGCTATGGTCATGTCCGTGAATCGTGGCTATGGTCATGTCGCTGAATCGTGGCTATGGTCATGTCGCTGAATCATGGCTATGGTCGTATTTACTGAATCGTGGCTAAGGTCATGTTATTGAATCGTGACTGGTCATGTTACTCAACCGTGGCTATGGTCATGTCAGTGAATTGTGGCTATGGTCATGTTACTGAATCGTGGCTATAGTCATTTTACTGAATCGCGGCTATGGTCATGTTACTCATTCGTGGGTATGGTCATGTTACTGAATCGCGGCTATGGTCATGTTATTGAATCGTGTCTATGGTCATGTTGCTCAACCGAAGCTATGGTCATGTTGCTGAATCGTGGCTCTGGTCATGTTGCTGAATCTTGGCTATGGTCATATTACTCAGACGTGGCTATGGTCATGTTATTCAATTGTGGATATGGTCATGTTGCTCAACCGTGGCTATGGTCATGTTGCTGAATTGACGATATGGTCATGTTGGTCAACCGTGGCTATGGTCATGTTACTGAATCGTGGCTATGGTCATGTTACTCCATCATGGCTTTGGTCATGTTGCTCAGCCGTGGCTATGGTCATGTTACTGAATGGTTGCTATGGTCATGTTACTGAATCGTGGCTATGGTCATGTTACTGAATCGTGGCTATGGTCATGTTCCTCAATCGTGGCTATGGTCATGTTGCTCAACAGTGGATATGGTCATTTTACTCAATCGTGGCTATGTTCATGTTGCTGAATCCTGGCTATGGTCATATTATTGAATCGTGGCTATGGTCATGTTACTGAATCGTGGCTATGGTCATTTTACTCAATCGTGGCTAATGTCATGTTTCTCAACCATTGCTATCGTCATGTTACTCGTTCGTGGCTATGTTCATGTTACTGAATCGTGGCTATGGTCATATCAGTGAATCGTGGCTATGGTCATGTCAGTAAATCGCTATGGTCATGTTGCTGAATCGTGACTGTGGTCATGTTACTCAACCGTGGCTATGGTCATGTCAGTGAATTGTGGTATGGTTATGTTACTGAATCGTGGCTATGGTCATGGTATTGAATCGTGACTATGGTCATGTTACTCATTCGTGGCTATGGTCATGTTACTGAATCGTGGCTATGGTGAAGTCAGTGTATCATGGATATTGTCATGTCACTGTATCGTGGCTATGGTCATGTCGCTGAATCGTGGCTATGGTCATGTTACTGAATCGTGGCTATGGTCATGGTATTGAATCGTGACTGTATTCATTTTACTCAACCCGTGGCTATGGTCATCTCAGTGAATTGTGGCTATGGTCATGTTACTGAATCGTGGCTATGGTCATGATATTGAATCATGTCTATGGTCATGTTACTCAACCGTGCCTATGGTCATCTTACTGAATCACGGCTATGGTTATGTTACTCAACCATGCCTATGGTCATGTTACCTGAATCGTGGCTATGGTCCGTGTTACTGAATCGCAGGGTATGGTCATGTAGCTCAACCATGGTTATAGTCATGTTACTGAAACGCTGCTATGGTCATGTCACTGAATCATCGCTATGGTCATGTCAGTGAATCGTGGCTATGGTCATGTCAGTGAATCGTGGCTATGGTCATGTCGCTGAATCGTGGCTATGGTCATGTTGTAGAATCTTGGCTATGGTCATATTATTGAATCATGACTATAGTCATGTTACTCAATTGTGATTATGGTCATGTTGCTCAACCGTGGCTATGGTCATGTTACTGAATCGTGGCTATGGTCATGTTACTGAATCGTGGCTATGGTCATGTTAATCAACAGTGGCTATGGTCATGTTACTCAACCGTGGCTATGGTCATGTCAGTGAATTGTGGCTATGGTCATGTTACTAAATCGTGGCTATGGTCATGTTACTGAATCGTGGCTATGGTCATGTCGCTGAATCGGGCTATGGTCATCTCGCTGAATCGTGGCTATGGTCATGTTACTGAATCTTGGCTATCGTCATGTTATTGAATCGTGACTGTGGTCATGTTACTCAACCGTATATGGTCATGTCAGTGAATTGTGGCTGTGGTCATGTTACTGAATCGTGGCTATAGTCATTTTACTGAATCGCGGCTATGGTCATGTTCCTCATTCGTGGGTATGGTCAATGTTACTGAATCGTGGCTATGGTCATGTCAGTGAATCGTGGCTATGGTCATGTCGCTGAATCGTGGCTATGGTCATGTCGCTGAATCATGGCTATGGTCGTGTTACTGAATCGCGGGCTAAGGTCATGTTATTGAATCGTGACTGGTCATGTTACTCAACCGTGGCTATGGTCATGTCAGTGAATTGTGGCTATGGTCATGTTACTGAATCGTGGCTATAGTCATTTTACTGAATCGTGGCTATGGTCATGTTACTCATTCGTGGGTATGGTCATGTTACTGAATCGTGGCTATGGTCATGTTATTGAATCGTGTGTCTATGGTCATGTTGCTCAACCGCTATGGTCATGTTGCTGAATCGTGGCTCTGGTCATGTTGCTGAATCTTGGCTATGGTCATATTACTCAGACGTGGCTATGGTCATGTTATTCAATTGTGGATATGGTCATGTTGCTCAACCGTGGCTATGGTCATGTTGCTGAATTGACGCTATGGTCATGTTGGTCAACCGTGGCTATGGTCATGTTACTGAATCGCGGGCTATGGTCATGTTACTCCATCATGGCTTTGGTCATGTTGCTCAGCCGTGGCTATGGTCATGTTACTGAATGGTTGCTATGGTCATGTTACTGAATCGTGGCTATGGTCATGTTACTGAATCGTGGCTATGGTCATGTTCCTCAATCGTGGCTATGGTCATGTTGCTCAACAGTGGATATGGTCATTTTACTCAATCGTGGCTATGTTCATGTTGCTGAATCCTGGCTATGGTCATATTATTGAATCGTGGCTATGGTCATGTTACTGAATCGTAGCTATGGTCATTTTACTCAATCGTTGGCTAATGTCATGTTTCTCAACCATTGCTATCGCCATGTTACCGCTTTAGTGGCTATGTTCATGTTACTGAATCGCGGCTATGGTCATATCAGTGAATCGTGGCTATGGTCATGTCAGTAAATCGTGGCTATGGTCATGTTGCTGAATCATGACTGTGGTCATGTTACTCAACCGTGGCTATGGTCATGTCAGTGAATTGTGGTATGGTTATGTTACTGAATCGTGGCTATGGTCATGGTATTGAATCGTGACTATGGTCATGTTACTCATTCGTGGCTATGGTCATGTTACTGAATAAGTGGCTATGGTCAAGTCAGTGTATCATGGATATTGTCATGTCACTGTATCGTGGCTATGGTCATATTACTGAATCGTGGCTATGGTCTTGTTATTGAATTGTGACTGGTCTTGTTACTCAACCGTTGCTATGGTCATGCCAGTGAATTGTGGCTATGGTCATGTTACTGAATCGTGGCTATGGTGATGTTATTGAATCGTGGCTATGGTGATGTTACTCAACCGTGCCTATGGTCATGTTACTGAATCACGGCTAAGGTCATGTTACTCAAACGTGGCTATTGTCATGTTACTGAATAAATATGGTCATGTTACTCAAACGTGGCTCTGGTCATGTTGCTGAATCTTGGCTATGGTCATGTTGCTGAATCGTGGCTATGGTCATGTTATTCAATTGTGGATATGGTCATGTTGCTCAACCGTGGCTATGGTCATGTTGCTGAAACCTGGCTATGGTTATATTATTGAATCGTGGCTATGGTCATGTTACTGAATCGTGGCTATGGTCATTTTACTCAATCGTGGCTAATGTCATGTTTCTCGACCATTGCTATCGTCATGTTACTCGTTCGTGGCTATGGTCATGTTACTAAATCGTGGCTATCGTCATGTTACTGAATCACGGCTATGGTCATGTCGCTGAATCGTGGCTATGGTCATGTCGCTGAATCGTGGCTATGGTCATGTTACTGAATCGTGGCTATGGTCATGTCGCTGAATCGTGGCTATGGTCATCTCGCTGAATCGTGGCTATGGTCATGTTACTGAATCGTGGCTATGGTCATGTTATTGAATCGTGACTGTGGTCATGTTACTCAACCGTGGCTATGGTCATGTCAGTGAATTGTGGCTGTGGTCATGTTACTGAATCGTGGCTATAGTCATTTTACTGAATCGCGGCTATGGTCATGTTACTCATTCGTGGGTATGGTCATGTTACTGAATCGTGGCTATGGTCATGTCAGTGAATCGTGGCTATGGTCATGTCGCTGAATCGTGGCTATGGTCATGTTGCTCAACCGTGGCTATGGTCATGTCTCTGAGTCGTAGCTTTGGTCATGTTACTGAATCGTGTCTATGGTCATGTTACTCAACCATGGCTATGGTCATGTCAGTGAATCGTGGCTGTAGTCATGTCAGTGAATCGTGGCTATGGTCATGTTATTGAATCGTGACTGTGGTCATGTTACTCAACCGTGGCTATGGTCATGTCAGTGAATTGTGGCTGTGGTCATGTTACTGAATCGTGGCTATAGTCATTTTACTGAATCGCGGCTATGGTCATGTTACTCATTCGTGGGTATGGTCATGTTACTGAATCGTGGCTATGGTCATGTCAGTGAATCGTGGCTATGGTCATGTCGCTGAATCGTGGCTATGGTCATGTTGCTCAACCGTGGCTATGGTCATGTCTCTGAGTCGTAGCTTTGGTCATGTTACTGAATCGTGTCTATGGTCATGTTACTCAACCATGGCTATGGTCATGTCAGTGAATCGTGGCTGTAGTCATGTCAGTGAATCGTGGCTATGGTCATGTCGCTGAATCGTGGCTATGGTCATGTTACAGAATCGTGGCTATGGTCATGTATTGAATCGTGACTATGGTCATGTTACTCAATAGTGGCTATGGTCATGTTGCTCAACCGTGGCTATGGTCATGTCACTGAATCGTGGTTATGGTCATGTTACTGCATCGTGGCTATGGTCATGTTAATCAACAGTGGCTATGGTCATGTTACTGAATCGTGGCTATGGTCATCTCGCTGAATCGTGGCTATGGTCATGTTACTGAATCGTAGCTATGGTCATGTTATTGAATCGTGACTGTGGTCATGTTACTCAACCGTGGCTATGGTCATGTCAGTGAATTGTGGCTTTGGTCATGTTACTGAATCATGGCTATGGTCATGTTTCTAAATCGCGGCTATGGTCATGTTACTCATTCATGGGTATGGTCATGTTACAGAATCGTGGCTATGGTCATGTCAGTGAATCGTGGCTATGGTCATGTCAGTGAATCGTGGCTATGGTCATGTCGCTGAATCGTGGCTATGGTCATGTTACTGAATCGTGGCTATGGTCATGGTATTGAATCGTGACTGTATTCATTTTACTCAACCGTGGCTATGGTCATCTCAGTGAATTGTGGCTATGGTCATGTTACTGAATCGTGGCTATGGTCATGATATTGAATCATGTCTATGGTCATGTTACTCAACCGTGCCTATGGTCATCTTACTGAATCAATGCTATGGTTATGTTACTCAACCATGCCTATGGTCATGTTACTGAATCGTGGCTATGGTCGTGTTACTGAATAAGTGGGTATGGTCATGTAGCTCAACCATGGTTATAGTCATGTTACTGAAACGCGGCTATGGTCATGTCACTGAATCATCGCTATGGTCATGTCAGTGAATCGTGGCTATGGTCATGTCAGTGAATCGTGGCTATGGTCATGTCGCTGAATCGTGGCTATGGTCATGTTGTTGAATCTTGGCTATGGTCATATTGTTGAATCATGACTATAGTCATGTTACTCAATTGTGATTATGGTCATGTTGCTCAACCGTGGCTATGGTCATGTTACTGAATCGTGGCTATGGTCATGTTACTGAATCGTGGCTATGGTCATGTTAATCAACAGTGGCTATGGTCATGTTACTCAACCGTGGCTATGGTCATGTCAGTGAATTGTGGCTATGGTCATGTTACTAAATCGTGGCTATGGTCATGTTACTGAATCGTGGCTATGGTCATGTCGCTGAATCGTGGCTATGGTCATCTCGCTGAATCATGGCTATGGTCATGTTACTGAATCTTGGCTATCGTCATGTTATTGAATCGTGACTGTGGTCATGTTACTCAACCGTGGCTATGGTCATGTCAGTGAATTGTGGCTGTGGTCATGTTACTGAATCGTGGCTATAGTCATTTTACTGAATCGCGGCTATGGTCATGTTCCTCATTCGTGGGTATGGTCAATGTTACTGAATCGTGGCTATGGTCATGGTCATGTCAGTGAATCGTGGCTATGGTCATGTCGCTGAATCGTGGCTATGGTCATGTCGCTGAATCATGGCTATGGTCGTGTTACTGAATCGTGGCTAAGGTCATGTTATTGAATAAGTGACTGGTCATGTTACTCAACCGTGGCTATGGTCATGTCAGTGAATTGTGGCTATGGTCATGTTACTGAATCGTGGCTATAGTCATTTTACTGAATCGTGGCTATGGTCATGTTACTCATTCGTGGCTCTGGTCATGTTGCTGAATCTTGGCTATGGTCATATTATCAACGCGTGGCTATGGTCATGTTATTCAATTGTGATATGGTCATGTTGCTCAACCGTGGCTATGGTCATGTTGCTGAATTGACGCTATAGTCATGTTGGTCAACCGTGGCTATGGTCATGTTACTGAATCGTGGCTATGGTCATGTTACTCCATCGTGGCTTTGGTCATGTTGCTCAGCCGTGGCTATGGTCATGTTACTGAATGGTTGCTATGGTCATGTTACTGAATCGTGGCTATGGTCATGTTACTGAATCGTGGCTATGGTCATGTTCCTCAATCGTGGCTATGGTCATGTTGCTCAACAGTGGATATGGTCATTTTACTCAATCGTGGCTATGTTCATGTTGCTGAATCCTGGCTATGGTCATATTATTGAATCGTGGCTATGGTCATGTTACTGAATCGTTGGCTATGGTCATTTTACTCAATCGTATACGTCATGTTTCTCAACCATTGCTATCGCCATGTTACTCGCTCATGGCTATGTTCATGTTACTGAATCGTGGGCTATGGTCATATCAGTGAATCGTGGCTATGGTCATGTCAGTAAATCGTGGCTATGGTCATGTTGCTGAATCGTGACTGTGGTCATGTTACTCAACCGTGGCTATGGTCATGTCAGTGTGAATTGTGGTATGGTTATGTTACTGAATCGTGGCTATGGTCATGGTATTGAATCGTGACTATGGTCATGTTACTCATTCGAGCTATAGTCATGTTACTGAATCGTGGCTATGGTCAAGTCAGTGTATCATGGATATTGTCATGTCACTGTATCGCTATGGTCATATTACTGAATCGTGGCTATGGTCTTGTTATTGAATTGTGACTGGTCTTGTTACTCAACCGTTGCTATGGTCATGCCAGTGAATTGTGGCTATGGTCATGTTACTGAATCGTGGCTATGGTGATGTTATTGAATCGTGGCTATGGTGATGTTACTCAACCGTGCCTATGGTCATGTTACTGAATCGCGGCTAAGGTCATGTTACTCAAACGTGGCTATTGTCATGTTACTGAATCGTGGCTATGGTCATGTTACTCAAACGTGGCTCTGGTCATGTTGCTGAATCTTGGCTATGGTCATGTTGCTGAATCGTGGCTATGGTCATGTTATTCAATTGTGGATATGGTCATGTTGCTCAACCCGTGGCTATGGTCATGTTGCTGAATCCTGCTATGGTTATATTAATGAATCGCTATGGTCATGTTACTGAATCGTGGCTATGGTCATTTTACTCAATCGTGGCTAATGTCATGTTTCTCGACCATTGCTATCGTCATGTTACTCGTTCGTGGCTATGGTCATGTTACTAAATCGTGGCTATCGTCATGTTACTGAATCGCGGCTATGGTCATGTCGCTGAATAAGTGGCTATGGTCATGTCGCTGAATCGTGGCTATGGTCATGTTACTGAATCGTGGCTATGGTCATGTCGCTGAATCGTGGCTATGGTCATCTCGCTGAATCGTGGCTATGGTCATGTTACTGAATCGTGGCTATGGTCATGTTATTGAATCGTGACTGTGGTCATGTTACTCAACCGTGGCTATGGTCATGTCAGTGAATTGTGGCTGTGGTCATGTTACTGAATCGTGGCTATAGTCATTTTACTGAATCGCGGCTATGGTCATGTTACTCATTCGTGGGTATGGTCATGTTACTGAATCGTGGCTATGGTCATGTCAGTGAATCGTGGCTATGGTCATGTCGCTGAATCGTGGCTATGGTCATGTTGCTCAACCGTGGCTATGGTCATGTTTCTGAGTCGTAGCTTTGGTCATGTTACTGAATCGTGTCTATGGTCATGTTACTCAACCATGGCTATGGTCATGTCAGTGAATCGTGGCTGTGGTCATGTCAGTGAATCGTGGCTATGGTCATGTCGCTGAATCGTGGCTATGGTCATGTTACAGAATCGTGGCTATGGTCATGTATTGAATCGTGACTATGGTCATGTTACTCAATAGTGGCTATGGTCATGTTGCTCAACCGTGGCTATGGTCATGTCACTGAATCGTGGTTATGGTCATGTTACTGCATCGTATATGGTCATGTTAATCAACAGTGGCTATGGTCATGTTACTGAATCGTGGCTATGGTCATCTCGCTGAATCGTGGCTATGGTCATGTTACTGAATCGTAGCTATGGTCATGTTATTGAATCGTGACTGTGGTCATGTTACTCAACCGTGGCTATGGTCATGTCAGTGAATTGTGGCTTTGGTCATGTTACTGAATCATGGCTATGGTCATGTTTCTAAATTGCGGCTATGGTCATGTTACTCATTCATGGGTATGGTCATTACAGAATCGTGGCTATGGTCATGTCAGTGAATCGTGGCTATGGTCATGTCAGTGAATCGTGGCTATGGTCATGTCGCTGAATCGTGGCTATGGTCATGTTACTGAATCGTGGCTATGGTCATGGTATTGAATCGTGACTGTATTCATTTTACTCAACCGTGGCTATGGTCATCTCAGTGAATTGTGGCTATGGTCATGTTACTGAATCGTGGCTATGGTCATGATATTGAATCATGTCTATGGTCATGTTACTCAACCGTGCCTATGGTCATCTTACTGAATCACGGCTATGGTTATGTTACTCAACCATGCCTATGGTCATGTTACTGAATCGTGGCTATGGTCGTGTTACTGAATCGTGGGTATGGTCATGTAGCTCAACCATGGTTATAGTCATGTTACTGGAAACGCTGCTATGGTCATGTCACTGAATCATCGCTATGGTCATGTCAGTGAATCGTGGCTATGGTCATGTCAGTGAATCGTGGCTATGGTCATGTCGCTGAATCGTGGCTATGGTCATGTTGTAGAATCTTGGCTATGGTCATATTATTGAATCATGACTATAGTCATGTTACTCAATTGTGATTATGGTCATGTTGCTCAACCGTGGCTATGGTCATGTTACTGAATCGTGGCTATGGTCATGTTACTGAATCGTGGCTATGGTCATGTTAATCAACAGTGGCTATGGTCATGTTACTCAACCGTGGCTATGGTCATGCCAGTGAATTGTGGCTATGGTCATGTTACTAAATCGTGGCTATGGTCATGTTACTGAATCGTGGGCTGGTCATGTCGCTGAATCGTGGGCTATGGTCATCTCGCTGAATCGTGGCTATGGTCATGTTATTGAATCTTGGCTATCGCCATGTTGAATCGACTGTGGTCATTTACTCAACCGTGGCTATGGTCATGTCAGTGAATTGCTGTGGTCATGTTACTGAATCGTGGCTATAGTCATTTTACTGAATCGCGGCTATGGTCATGTTCCTCATTCGTGGGTATGGTCAATGTTACTGAATCGTGGCTATGGTCATGTCAGTGAATCGTGGTTATGGTCATGTCGCTGAATCGTGGCTATGGTCATGTCGCTGAATCATGGCTATGGTCGTTACTGAATCGCGGCTAAGGTCATGTTATTGAATCGCGATCATCATGTTACTCAACCGTGGCTATGGTCATGTCAGTGAATTGTGGCTATGGTCATGTTACTGAATCGTGGCTATAGTCATTTTACTGAATCATGGCTATGGTCATGTTACTCATTCGTGGGTATGGTCATGTTACTGAATCGTGGCTATGGTCATGTTATTGAATCGTGTCTATGGTCATGTTGCTCAACCGAAGCTATGGTCATGTTGCTGAATCGTGGCTCTGGTCATGTTGCTGAATCTTGGCTATGGTCATATTACTCAGACGTGGCTATGGTCATGTTATTCAATTGTGGATATGGTCATGTTGCTCAACCGTGGCTATGGTCATGTTGCTGAATTGACGCTATGGTCATGTTGGTCAACCGTGGCTATGGTCATGTTACTGAATCGTGGCTATGGTCATGTTACTCCATCGTGGCTTTGGTCATGTTGCTCAGCCGTGGCTATGGTCATGTTACTGAATGGTTGCTATGGTCATGTTACTGAATCGTGGCTATGGTCATGTTACTGAATCGTGGCTATGGTCATGTTCCTCAATCGTGGCTATGGTCATGTTGCTCAACAGTGGATGGTCATTTTTACTCAATCGTGGCTATGTTCATGTTGCTGAATCCTGGCTATGGTCATATTATTGAATCGTGGCTATGGTCATGTTACTGAATCGTGGCTATGGTCATTTTACTCAATCGTGGCTAATGTCATGTTTCTCAACCATTGCTATCGTCATGTTACTCGTTCGTGGCTATGTTCATGTTACTGAATCGTGGCTATGGTCATATCAGTGAATCGTGGCTATGGTCATGTCAGTAAATCGTGGCTATGGTCATGTTGCTGAATCGTGACTGTGGTCATGTTACTCAACCGTGGCTATGGTCATGTCAGTGAATTGTGGTATGGTTATGTTACTGAATCGTGGCTATGGTCATGGTATTGAATCGTGACTATGGTCATGTTACTCATTCGAGCTATGGTCATGTTACTGAATCGTGGCTATGGTCAAGTCAGTGTATCATGGATATTGTCATGTCACTGTATCGTAGCTATGGTCATATTACTGAATAAATGGCTATGGTCTTGTTATTGAATTGTGACTGGTCTTGTTACTCAACCGTTGCTATGGTCATGCCAGTGAATTGTGGCTATGGTCATGTTACTGAATCGTGGCTATGGTCATGTTATTGAATCGTGACTGTGGTCATGTTACTCAACCGTGGCTATGGTCATGTCAGTGAATTGTGGCTGTGGTCATGTTACTGAATCGTGGCTATAGTCATTTTACTGAATCCCAGCGACTATGGTCATGTTCCTCATTCGTGGGTATGGTCAATGTTACTGAATCGTGGCTATGGTCATGTCAGTGAATCGTGGCTATGGTCATGTCGCTGAATCATGGCTATGGTCCATGTCGCTGAATCATGGCTATGGTCGTGTTACTGAATACGTGGCTAAGGTCATGTTATTGAATCGTGACTGGTCATGTTACTCAACCGTGGCTATGGTCATGTCAGTGAATTGTGGCTATGGTCATGTTACTGAATCGTGGCTATAGTCATTTTACTGAATCGGCTATGGTCATGTTACTCATTCGTGGGTATGGTCATGTTACTGAATCGTGGCTATGGTCATGTTATTGAATGATGTCTATGGTCATGTTGCTCAACCGCTATGGTCATGATGCTGAATCGTGGCTCTGGTCATGTTGCTGAATCTTGGCTATGGTCATATTACTCAGACGTGGCTATGGTCATGTTATTCAATTGTGGATATGGTCATGTTGCTCAACCGTGGCTATGGTCATGTTGCTGAATTGACGATATGGTCATGTTGGTCAACCGTGGCTATGGTCATGTTACTGAATCGGCTATGGTCATGTTACTCCATCGTTGGCTTTGGTCATGTTGCTCAGCCGTGGCTATGGTCATGTTACTGAATGGTTGCTATGGTCATGTTACTGAATCGTGGCTATGGTCATGTTACTGAATCGTGGCTATGGTCATGTTCCTCAATCGTGGGCTATGGTCATGTTGCTCAACAGTGGATATGGTCATTTTACTCAATGTGGCTATGTTCATGTTGCTGAATCCTGGCTATGGTCATATTATTGAATACATTAGCTATGGTCATATTACTGAATTGTGGCTATGGTCATTTACTCAATCGTGGCTAATGTCATGTTTCTCAACCATTACTATCGTCATATTTTCGTTAGGTGGCTATGTTCATGTTACTGAATCATTAGCTATGGTCATATCAGTGAATCGTGGCTATGGTCATGTCAGTAAATCGTGGCTATGGTCATGTTGCTGAATCGTGTGTGGTCATGTTACTCAACCGTGGCTATGGTCATGTCAGTGAATTATGGTATGGTTATGTTACTGAATCGTGGCTATGGTCATATTGATTGATAAATATACTATGGTCATGTTATTCATAGCTATGGTCATGTTACTGAATAAGTGGCTATGGTCAAGTCAGTGTATCATGGATATTGTCATGTCACTGTATCGTGGCTATGGTCATATTACTGAATGTGGCTATGGTCTTGTTATTGAATTGTGACTGGTCTTGTTGCTCAACCGTTGCTATGGTCATGCCAGTGGTGTGGCTATGGTCATATTGCTGAATCGTGGCTATGGTGATGTTATTGAATACATGGCTATGGTGATGTTACTCAACGTTCCTATGGTTCATATTACTGAATCGCGGCTGAGGTCATGTTACTCAAGCGTGGCTATTGTCATGTTACTGAATCGTGGCTATGGTCATATTACTCAAACGTAGCTCTGGTCATGTTGCTGAATCTTGGCTATGGTCATGTTGCTGAATCGTGGCTATGGTCATATTCAGTTATGGATATGGTCATGTTGCTCAACCGTGGCTATGGTCATGTTGCTGAATCCTGGCTATGGTTATATTATTGAATCATTAGCTATGGTCATGTTACTGAATCGTGGCTATGGTCATTTTACTCAATCGTGGCTAATGTCATGTTTCGACCATTGCTATCGTCATGTTACTCGTTAAGTGGTTATGGTCATAAACAAATCGGGCTATGGTCATATCAGTGATCCCGGGCTATGGTCACAGTTGCTGAATCGACTGACGGGTCATTTTACCCAGCCATATCCACTGCTGAGCAACATGACCATAGCCACGATTGAGGAACATGACCATAGCCACGATTCAGTAACATGACCATAGCCACGATTCAGTAACATGACCATAGCAACCATTCAGTAACATGACCATAGCCACGGGCTGAGCAACATGACCATAGCCACGATTCAGTAATACATGACCATAGCCACGTTGACCAACATGACCATAAAGGCCAATTCAGCAAGATGACCATAGCCACGGTTGAGCAACATGACCATATCCACAATTGAATAACATGACCATAGCCACGCCTGAGTAATATGACCAGCCAAGATTCAGCAACATGACCAGAGCTACGATTCAGCAACATGACCACATAGCTTCGGGTTGAGCAACATGACCATAGACACGATTGAGTAAACATGACCATAGCTATGATTCAGTAACATGACAATAGCCAATGCTTGAGTAACATGACCTTAGCCGCATTCAGTAACATGACCATAGGCACGGTTGAGTAACATAACCATAGTCACGATTCAATAACATCACCATAGCCACGATTCAGCAATACGACCATAGCCAATTCCACTGGCATGACCATAGCAACGGTTGAGTAACATGACCAGTCACAATTCAACAACAAGACCACAGCCACGATTCAGTAATATGACCATAGCCAATGACACAGTGACATGACAATATCCACGATACACTGACGACCATAGCCACGATTCAGTAACATGACCATAGCCACAAATGAGTAACATGACCACAGTCACGATTCAATACCATGACCATAGCCACGATTCAGCAACATGACCATAGTCATGATTTACTGACATGACCATAGCCACGATTTAGTAACATGATTATAGCCACGATTCAATAATATGACCTTAGCCACCATTCAGCAACATGAACATAGCCACGATCCAGAAGCATAACCATAGCCACGATTGAGTAACATGACCATAGCCAGATTCAGTAACATGACAATAGCCACGATTCAGCGACATGACCAAAGCCATGATTCACTGACATGACTATAGCTGATTCACTGACATGACCATAGCCATGATTCAGTAAAATGACCATAGCCGCGATTCAGCAACATGACCATAGCGACGATTTACTGACATGACCATAGCCACGATTCAGTAACATAACCATACCACAATTCACTGACGTGACCATAGCCATGATTCAGCAACATGACCATAGCCACGATTCAGTCACATGACCATAGCCACGATTAAGTAAAATGACCATAGCCACGATTCAGACACATGACCATAACCACGATTAAGTAAAATGACCATAGCCACGATACAGTACCATGACCATAGCCACGATTCAGCGATATGACCAAAGCCAACATTCACTGACATGACCATAGCCATGGGCCCATTCACTGACATGACCATAGCCACGATTCAGTAACATGACCATAGGCATGGTTGAGTAACATGACCATAGCCACGATTCAGTAACATGACCATAGCCACGATTGAGTAACATGACCACAGTCACGATTCAATACCATGACCATAGCCACGATTCAACAACATGACCATAGCCACGATTCACTGACTTGACCATAGCCACGATTCAGTAACATGACCATAGCCATGGTTGAGTAACATGACCATAGCCACGATTCAATAACATGACCTTAGCCACGATTCAGTAACATAACTATACCACACCACTGACATGACCATAGCCACGGTTGAGTAACACACCACAGTCACGATTCAGCAACATGACCATAGCCACAATTTACTAACATGACCATAGCCACGATTCACTGATATGACCATAGCTACTATCTCAGTAACATGAACATAGCCACGAATCTAGTAAATATGACGATATAGCAATGGTCGAGAAACATGACATTAGCCACGCATTGAGTAAAATGACCATAGCCACGATTCAGTAACATGACCATAGCCACGGTTGACCAACATGACCATAGCCAATTCAGCAACATGACCATAGCCACGGTTGAGCAACATGACCATATCCACAATTGAATAACATGACCATAGCCACGATTCAGCAACATGACCATAGCCAAGATTCAGCAACATGACCAGAGCCACGATTCAGCAACAGGACCATAGTCAAGTTGAGCAACATGACCATAGACACGATTGAGTAACATGACAATAGCCACGTTTGAGTAACATGACCTTAGTCATGATTCAGTAACATGACCATAGGCACGGTTGAGTAACATCACCATAGCCACTTTCAATAACATCACCATAGCCATTTATTCAGTAATATGACCATAGCCACAATTCACTGGCATGACCATAGCAACGGTTGAGTAACATGACCAGTCACAATTCAATAACAAGACCATAGCCACGATTCAGTAATATGACCATAGCCATGATACAGAGACATGACAATATCCATGATACACTGACTTGACCATAGCCACGATTCAGTAACATGACCATAGCCACGAATGAGTAACATGACCATAGTCACGATTCAATACCATGACCATAGCCACGATTAAGCAAAATGACCATAGTCATGATTTACTGACATGACCATAGCCACAATTCACTGAAATGACCATAGCCACGATTCAGTAACATGACCATAGACACGAATGAGTAACATGACGTTAGCAATTGTAGAGAAACATGACATTAGCCACGACTGAGTAAAATGACCATAGCCACGATTCAGTAACATGATTATAGCCACGATGCAATAATATGACCATAGCCACGATTCAGCAACATGAACATAGCCACGATTCAGAAGCACACCATAGCCACAATTGAGTAACATGACCATAGCCACATGATTCAGTAACATGACAATAGCCACGATTCAGCGATATGACCAAAGCCATGATTCACTGACATGACCATAGCCACGGTTGAGTAACATGACCACAGTCACGATTCAGCAACATGACCATAGCCACGATTTACAGACATGACCATAGCCACGATTCACTGATATGACCATAGCCACCATTCAGTAACATGAACATAGCTACCTAACGAGTAACATGACGACGATAGCAATGGTTGAGAAACATGACATTAGCCACGATTGAGTAAAATGACCATAGCCACAATTCAGTAACATGATCATAGCCACGATTCAATAATATGACCATAGCCAGGATTCAGCAACATGAACATAGCCACGATTGAGTAAAATGACCCATATCCACTGTTGAGCAACATGACCATAGCCACGATTGAGGAACATGACCATAGCCACGATTCAGTAACATGACCATAGCCACGATTCAGTAACATGACCATAGCAACCATTCAGTAACATGACCATAGCCACGGCTGAGCAACATGACCAAAGCCACGATGGAGTAACATGACCATAGCCACGATTCTGTAACATGACCATAGCCACGATTCAGTAACATGACCATAGCAACCATTCAGTAACATGACCATAGCCACGGTTGAGCAACATGACCATAGCCACGATTCAGTAACATGACCATAGCCACGTTGACCAACATGACCATAAAGGCCAATTCAGCAACATGACCATAGCCAATGTTGAGCAACATGACCATATCCACAATTGCATAATATGACCATAGCCACGCCTGAGTAATATGACCATAGCCAAGATTCAAACATGACCAGAGCCACGATTCACATCATGACCATAGCTTGGGGTTGAGCAACATGACCATAGACATGATTGAGTAACATGACCATAGCTATGATTCAGTAACATGACAATAGCCACGTTTGAGTAACATGACCTTAGCCGCGATTCAGTAACATGACCATAGGCACGGTTGAGTAACATAACCATAGTCACGATTCAATAACATCACCATAGCCACGATTCAGTAACATGACCATAGCCACAATTCACTGGCATGACCATAGCAACGGTTGAGTAACATGACCAGTCACAATTCAATAACAAGACCACAGCCAACGATTCAGTAATATGACCATAGCTACGATACAGTGACATGACAATATCCGATGAATATCCAGGATCAGAATATAATATTATTCAGGTTATGAGTTTGAAATATTGAATGGCTATGGTGACCATAGCCACGATTCAGTAACATGACCATAGCCACGAATGAGTAACATGACCACAGTCAGTATTCAGTAACATGACCATAGCAACCATTCAGTAACATGACCATAGCCACGGCTGAGCAACATGACCAAAGCCACGATGGAGTAACATGACCATAGCCACGATTCAGTAACATGACCATAGCCACGATTCAGTAACATGACCATAGCAACCATTCAGTAACATGACCATAGCCACGGCTGAGCAACATGACCATAGCCACGATTCAGTAACATGACCATAGCCACGGTTGACCAACATGACCATAGCGTCAATTCAGCAACAGACCATAGCCACGGTTGAGCAACATGACCATATCCACAATTGCATAACATGACCATAGCCACGTCTGAGTAATATGACCATAGCCAAGATTCAGCAACATGACCAGAGCCACGATTCAGCAACATGACCATATAGCTTCTGGTTGAGCAACATGACCAGACACGATTGAGTAACATGACCATAGCCATGATTCAGTAACATGACAATAGCCGCGCTTGAGTAACATGACCTTAGCTTATTCAGTAATACGACCATAGGCACGGTTGAGTAAATATAACCATAGTCACGATTCAATAACATCACCATAGCCACGATTCAGTAACATGACCATAGCCACAATTCACTGGCATGACCATAGCAACGGTTGAGTAACATGACCGTCACACCAACAACAAGACCACAGCCACGATTCAGTAATATGACCATAGCCATGATACAGTGACATGACAATATCCACGATACATCATGACTGTGGTCATGTTATCATTCAGGGTATGGTCATAAAACTGAATCGTGGCTATGGTCACCATAGCTAATGATTCAGTAACATGACCATAGCCACGGTCGAGTAATATGACCACAGTCACATTCAATACCATGACCATAGCCACGATTCCGCAACATGACCATAGTCATGATTTACTGACATGACCATAGCCACGATTCAGTAACATGAACATAGCCATGAACGAGTCACACATATAATACTGTTCTCCCGTCACACACGCATTATCGGCTGTACTCCTGCCACACAGGTGGTATACTTCATGCTCCCGTCACACAAGAATACCATTGTTCTCCCGCTACAGCAGTCACACAAGTAATACTATACTCTCGTCACCAAGTATACCGCTATACTCCCGTTACAAATTATGCATGTATCGACACAGTAGTAACACAAGTAATGCTGTACTCCCATCACACAATTATACTGCTTTCCCCCATCACACAGTATACGCTGTTCTCCGGCTCACAGTCATAGTAATGTTGTACTGCGATCCACAATTATACTGTTTTCTCCGCTACAGCAGTCACACACAAGTCATACTGTACTCTTGTCACCAAATATACTGCTATATTCCCGTCCTAAGTATACGCTGTACTCCCGTCCACACAAGTATACCCGCTGTACTCCCGTCCACACAAGTATACCACTGCTCTCCGTCACAGCAGTCCACAAGTAATGCTATACTCCATAACAGAGTATGCAGCGCTGTTCCGCCCGTCTGGCAGTCACATAGAGTAATACTGCTCTGGTCACACAAGTATGCCCAGCTGTTTTCCTGCCATACCAATCACACAGAGTATGCAGCTGTTCTCCCATCACAGCAGTCACACAAGTAATACTATACGCTCGTCACCAAGTACACACTATACTCCCGTCACTGGGAGGGCAGCGCACAGGTATGCGGCTGTGCGCCCATCGCACCTGGGGTATGCCGCTGTGCCAGATCCTGGGGTGTGCGGCTGGGTCTCCTGTCACTACCGCAACTCTGCCACCCGTCACGCAGGTATGCGGCTGTTTCTCCCCTCACACAGAGGTATGCCGCTGTTCCTCCCATCACACAAGTATACCGCTGTTCTCCCGTCACACAGGTAATACTGTACTGCCATCACAGCAGCCACAGAAGTAATACTGTACCCCGTCACAAGTATACCGCTGTACTCCTATCACACAAATAAACAGCTGTACCCCGTCACACAAGTATACACCGCTGTTTCACGCTATAGCAGTTACAAAAATATCATTGTTCTCCCCACCGCAGTCATACATGTAATGCTGTTTCCATCACAGAAGTATACCACTGTTCTTCCTGCACACAGGTATATTGCTGTACTCCTGTCAGACCAGTATACGCTGTCCCGTCACACAACTACCTTTTGTTAGTCTGCCCGTCACAGCATTAAGACAAATAATGCTGTACTACCGTCCTGGGGTAATACCGGCTGTACTCCATCACCTGATTATCTGACTGTGCTCGATCTTTTTACCGTTATGCAGCTGTGCTCCCAAGTCACGCACCAGTATGCCGGCTATGCTTCAAGTCACACTATTGCAATGCTCCT
>JAHFZB010000076.1:271157-291500 GCA_036884735.1 Huso huso | reverse complement strand
CCATTTCACGAGCCGCTGGGACCCCGCCGAAGTCGCTGGTGCCCGTCCGCGCTGGGGATGTCCCAGGGACCATTTGGCGAGCTTCTGAGTCACTGCGCCGGGGTCACTGGGCCCCTGTGCGTGTGCTTAGGGAGGTACCAGGGACCATTGAGCAAGCCACTGGGGCCCCGCCATTTCGCTGTACCCCGTCGCGCGCAATGGGTATGTGCCAGGGACCATTTGGCGAGCCTCTGGGACCACTGCGTGGTCGCTGGGCTGAGGCGTGCTGGGTAGGTGCCAGGGAACATTTGGCAGCCGCTGGGAACCAGTTCGGGTCGGGACTATGCATGCACTGGTGAGGTGACAGGGACAATTTGGCTGGTCATTGGGACCCCGCTGGGCTGGGCCCCGCGAGAGTGCTGGGTATGTGCCAGGGACCATTTGGCCAGCCTCTGGGACCCTGCGAGCCGCTGGGGCCCGCAGGCGACGCTGGGGAGGTGCCAGGGACGATTTGGCGAGCTCCGACCACACGCTGTCTCTGGGCCCGGTGCCCGCTTGGGAAGTGCCAGGGACCATTCGGCGAGCCACTGGGACCCCGCGCGTGGTTGATGGGCCCTGTGCGTGCACTGGGTACGAGCCAGGGACTATTTTGTGAGCCTCTGGGACCCCGCGCGAGGTCGCTGGGGCCTGTGTGTGCACTGGGTGGAGCCAGGGACTATTTTATAGCCCGCTGGGACCCCTGGCGGGGTCGTGAGCCCCGTGGGCTGGGGAAGAGCCAGGTACCATTTGGTGAGCCGCTGGGACCCCGCTAGAAATCGCTGCTAGCCCATGTGCGCTCTGGGGATGTGCCAGGGACCATTTGGCGATCCGTTGGGACCCCGCGCGGGGTCGCTGGGCCTCATGTGCGCGGTTGAGAGGTGTCATGTACCATTTGGCGAGCTGCTGGGAACCCTCAAGTCGTCGCTGGGGCCCGTGCCCGCTGGGGATGTGCCAGGGACCATTTGCGAGCCTCTGGGTCCCCACTCGGGGTCGCTGGGCCCTGTGTGCCTGCTGGGTATGTGCCATGGACCATTTGGCGAGCCTCTGGGACCCCGCACGGGGACGCTGGGCCCATGCACGCGCTGGGGAGGTGCCAGGGACAATTTGGCTAGCCTCTGGGACCCTGCACGTGGTTGCTGGGCCCAGTTCGTGCACTGGGTACGAGCCAGGGACAATTTTGCGATCCGCTGGGACCTCACGCGGGGTCGCAGAGCCCCGTGCGCGCACTGGGGAGGAGCCAGGTACCATTTGGTGAGCCGCTGGTAGCCGGCTAGAAGTCACTGGGGCCCGTCCGCGCGCTGGGGATGTCCCAGGGACCATTTACGAGCCTCTGGGACACTGCGCGAGGTCACTGGGCCCAGTGCGTGTGCTTGGGAGGTACCAGGGACCATTTGGCGAGCCGCTGGGTCCCCACTCCGGGTCGCTGGGTTCCGTGCGCGCACTGGGGATGTGCCAGGGACCATTTGCCGAGACGCTGGGAACCTGCACGAGATCGCTGGGGCCTGTGCACGCGCTGGGGAGGTGCCAGGGACCATTTGGCGAGCCTCTGGGACCCCGTGGGGTTTGCTGGGCCCAGTGCGTGTGCTGGGCAGGTACCAGGGACCATTTTGCATGGCGCTGGGACCCCGCTCGGGGACGCTGGGCCCATGCACGCGCTGGGGAGGTGCCAGGGACAATTTGGCTAGCCTCTGGGACCCCGCACGGTTTTGCTGGGCCCCGCGTGAGCACTGGGTATGTGCCAGGAACCATTTGGCGAGCCTCTGGCACCACTGCGCGAGGTCACTGGGGCCCGTGCGATTGCTGGGGAGGTGCCAGGGACAATTTGGCGAGCCGCTGGGACCCTGCTCGGGGACGCTGGGCCTCATGCGCGCGCCTGAGAGGTGTCAGGTACCATTTGGTGAGCCGCTGGGAACCCTCACGAAGTCGCTGCGGCCCGTGCCTGCTTGGGAGGTGCCAGGGATCATTTGGCGAGCCACTGGGACCCGTCTTGGGTCGCTGTTCCCTAGCGCGCGCACTGGGTATGTGCCAGGGACCATTTGAAAGCCAGTCGGACCACACGCGGGGTCGCTGGGCCCTGTGCGCGCGCTGGGTATGTGCCAGGGACCATTTGGCGAGCCTCTGGGACCCCGTGCGGGGTTGCTGGGCCCAGTGCGTGCGCTGGGCAGGTTCCAGGGACCATTTGGCGAGCCGCTCGGACCACACGCGGGGTATCTGGGGCGGTGCACGCGCTGGGGAGGTGCCAGGGATCATTTGGCGAAGGCTGGGACCCCGTCTTGGGGTCGCTGGGTCCCATGCCCGCATGCGGGAGGGTTAAGAGACCATTTAGTGAGCCGCTGGGACACCGCTCGGGATGCTGTGGCCTGTGCGCACGCAGGTAAGGTGACAGGGACCATTTGGTGAGCTGCTGGGACCCCGTCTTGGGTCGCTGGGCCCCGCACGCACTGGTGAGGGCAAGGTACCATTCTTGAGCCGCTGGGACCCGCGTTTTTTGCTGGGCCCCAGTGCGTGCACAGGGTAGGAGCCAGGGACCATTTGGCGAGCTGCTAGGACCCCGCACGAGGTCGCAGAGCCCCGAGCGCGCACTGGGGATGTGCCAGGGACCATTTGGCGAGCCGGTGGGACCCCGCTGGGTCGCTGTGCCCCATGCGCTTGGGAGGTGCCAGGGACCATTTGGCGAGCCGCAGGGGGCCGTGCACTTGCTAGGGCGGAGCCAGGTACCATTTGGCGAGCCACTGGGAACCCTCGCCGAAGTTGCTGGGGCCCGTGCCGTGCTGGGGATTTGCCAGGGACCATTTGCGAGCTGCTTTGACCCCACAGTGTTGTTGCTGGGGACCGTCACGCAGCGTGCTGGTAAGTTCCCAGGGACCATTTGACGACCGCTGGGACACTGCGCGAGGTCACTGGGCAAGTCGTGCACTTGGGAGGTACCAGGGACAATTGGCGAACCGCCGGTCCCAACGCAGGGGTCTCTGGGGCCGGTGTGCACGCTGGGAGGTGCCAGGGATTATTTGGCGAGCCGCTGGGATCCCATGTGGGGCCGCTGGACCTCTTGCACACGCTGGGGAGGTGCCAGGGACCATTTGGTGAGCTGCTAGGAACCAGCGCAAAATCGCTGGGTCAGTGCACGTGCTGGGAGGTGCCAGGGTCTGTTTCGCTGAGGCTGAGGCCCCGCGTGGAGTCGCTGGGACCAGTGCGTGCGCTGGGGAGGTGCCAGGGTCATTTGGCGAGCCGCTGGGACCCCGCGCGGTCGCTGGGCCCGTCGCGCTGGGGAGGTGCCAGGGACTATTTGGTGAGCTGCTGGGAACCCGCGCCAAATCGCTGGGGCCCGTCTGTGCGCTCTGGGGATGTGCCAGGGACCATTTGGCGAGCATCTGGGAAGCTGCACGAGGTCGCTGGCACCCGTGAACGCTGCTGGGGTGCCAGGGACCATTTCGCGAGTGCTGGGACCCCACTCGAAGTCGCTGGGGCCCGTGTGCTCGCTGGGGAGGGGCAAGGGACCATTTGCGAGCCGCTGGGACCCCTTACGTGGTTGCTGGGCCCTGTGCGTGCACTGGGTAGGAGCCAGGGACCAGTTGGTGAGCCGCTGGGACCCCGCACAGGGTCGCTGGGTCCCATGCACGCTTGGGAGGTGCCAGGTACCATTTGGTGAGCCGCTGGGACCCCGCAAGAAATCGCTGGGGCCCGTGCGCGCACTGGGGATGTGCTAGGGACCATTTGGCGAGTCGCTGGGAACCTGCACGAGATCGCTGAGGCCCGTGCACGCGCTGGGGAGGTGCCAGGGGACAGTTTGGTGAGCCGCTGGGACCCCGCGCGGGATCGCTGGGCCTCATGCTCGTGCCTGAGAGGTGTCAGGTATCATTTGGCGAGCCGCTGGGAATCCTCGCAAAGTCGCTGGGGCCCGTGCCCGCGCTGGGGATGTGCCAGGGACCATTTGGCGAGCCTCTGGGACACTGCGCGAGGTCGCTGTGGCATGTGTGATCGCTGGGGAGGGGCCAGGGACCATTTGGCGAGCCGCCGGACCCAGCGCAGGGGTCTCTGGGGCGGTGTGCACGCTGGGGAGGTGCCAGGGATTATTTGGCGAGCCGCTGGGATCCCATGGGGGGCCGCTGGACCTCTTGCACACGCTGGGGAGGTGTCAAGGGACCATTTGGTGAGCTGCTAGGAACCAGCGCAAAATCGCTGGGTCAGTGCACGTGCTGGGGGAGGTGCCAGGGTCTGTTCGCGAGCCGCTGAGGCCCCGCGTGGGAGTCGCTGGGACCAGTGCGTGCTGGGGGAGGTGCCAGTGGTCGTCGGGCGAGCCGCTGGGACCCCACGCGGGGGTCGCTGGGCCCCGCGGCGCGCTGGGGAGGTGCCAGGGACTATTTGGTGAGCTGCTGGGAACCCGCGCTCGCTGGGGCCCGTGTGCGCTGGGGATGTGCCAGGGACCATTTGGCGAGCATCTGGGAAGCTGCACAAGGTCGCTGGCACCCGTGCACGCGCTGGGGAGGTGCCAGGGACCATTTCATGAGTGCTGGGACCCCACTCAAGTCGCTGGGGCCCGTGTGCTCGCTGGGGAGGGCAAGGGACCATTTACAGCCGCTGGGACCCCTTATTTTGCTGGGCCCTGTGCGTGCACTGGGTAGGAGCCAGGGACCAGTTGGTGAGCCGCTGGGACCCGCTTTTGTCGCTGGGTCCCATGCACGCTTGGGAGGTGCCAGGTACCATTTGGTGAGCCACTGGGACCCCGCAAGAATCGCTGGGGCCCGTCTGGCGACTGGGGGATGTGCTAGGGACCATTTGGCGAGTCGCTGGGAACCTGCACGAGATCGCTGAGGCCCGTGCACGCGCTGGGGAGGTGCCAGGGACAGTTTGGTGAGCCGCTGGGACCCCGCGCGGATCGCTGGGCCTCATGCTCGTGCCTGAGAGGTGTCAGGTATCATTTGGCGAGCCGCTGGGAATCCTCGCAAAGTCGCTGGGGCCCGTGCCCGCGCTGGGGATGTGCCAGGGACCATTTGGCGAGCCTCTGGGACACTGCGCGAGGTCGCTGTGGCATGTGTGATCGCTGGGGAGGGGCCAGGGACCATTTGGCGAGCCGCTCGGACCCCGCGCAGGGTCTCTGGGGCCGGTGTGCACGCTGGGGAGGTGCCAGGGATCATTTGGCTAGCCTCTGGGCCCCGTGCGCGCGCTGGGGATGAGCCAGGTACCATTTGGCGAGACGCTGGGACCCCTCGCAAAGTTGCTGGTGCCTGTGCCCGCGCTGGGGATTTGCCAGGGACCATTTACGAGCTCCTGGGACCCCGCGCGTGGTTGCTGTGACCTGTGTGCGTGCTGGGTAGTAGCCAGGGACCATTTGGCGAGCCTCTGGGACCCCACAGTGTTGCTGGGGACCATACACGCGTGCTGGTAAGGTTTCAGGGACCATTTGGCGAGCCTCTGGGACACGCTGGGGTAGCTGGGGAAGTGATTGCGCTTTGGGAGGTACCAGGGACCATTTGGCAAAACCGCTGGTTCCCGAGCATGGTGTCTGGGGCGGTGTGCATGCTGGGGAGGTGCCAGGATCATTTGGGAGCCGCTGGGATCCCAGCGGGGCTGCTGGACCTCTTGCACACGCTGGGGAGGTGCCAGGGACCATTTGGTGAGCTGCTGGGAACCCGCGTAAAATCGCTGGGGCCCGTGCACGCGCTGGGGAGGTGCCAGGGACCATTTGGCGAGCCTCTGGGAAGCTGCACGAGGTCGCTGGCACTCGTGCACGTGCTGGGGAGGTGCCAGGGACCATTTCGCGAGCGCTGGGCCCCCGCGTGGGGTCGCTGGGCCCAGTGCGTGCGCTGGGGAGGTGCCAGGGATCATTCGGCGAGCCGCTGGGACCCCACTCGGTTGCTGGGGCCCGTCTTGCTGGGCATGTGCCAGGGACCATTTGGTGAGCCTCTGGGACTGTGTGAGGTCACTGGGCCCAGTTCGTGTGCTTGGGAAGTACCAGGGACTATTTGGCGAGCCGCTGGAACCCCGCGCGGGATCGATGGGGTCCGTGTGCTCGCTGGGGCAGGGTCAAGGGACCATTTGTGAGCTGCTGGGACCCCTTACGTGGTTGCTGGGCCCTGTGCGTGCACTGGCTAGGAGCCAGGGACCATTTGGTGAGCCACTGGGACCCCGCACAGGGTCGCTGGGTCCCATGTTCGCTTGGGAGGTGCCAGGGACCATTTGGCGAGCCGCAGGGACCCCGCGCGGGGTCGCAGAGCCCCGTGCGCATGCTGGGGATGAGCCAGGTACCATTTGGCGAGACGCTGGGACCCCTCGTAAAGTCGCTGGCGGCCGTGCACGCGCTGGGGAGGTTCCAGCGACCATTTAAATGAGCCGCTGGGACCCCGCGTGGAGTCGCTGGGTCCAGTGCGTCCCGCGGGGAGGTGCCAGGGACCATTCGTCGAGCCGCTGGGAACCTGCATGAGATCGCTGGGGCCCGTCCATGCGCTGGGGAGGTGTCAGGGACCATTTGCGAGCTGCTGGGAGCCGCGCGTGGTTGCTGGGCACTGTGCCTGCACTGGGTATGAGCCAGGGACAATTTGACGAGCCGCTTGGACCCCGCGCGGGGTCGCAGAGCCCCGTGGGCGCACTGGGGAAGAGCCAGGTACCATTTGGTGAGCCGCTGGGACCCCGCTAGAAATCGCTGGGGCCCGTGCATGCGCTGGGGATGTGCCAGGGACCATTTGCCGAGCCACTGGGACCCTGCGCAGGATTGCTGGCGGCCGTGCATGCGCTGGGGAGGTTCCAGGGACCATTTCGTGAGCCGCTGGGACCCCGTGTGGAGTCGCTGGGTCCAGTGCGTCCGCTGGGGAGGTGCCAGGGACCATTCGGCGAGCCACTGGGACCTCAAGACGGGTCGCTGGGGCCCCTGGCGCGCAGTGGATGGGCCAGGTACTATTTGGCGAGGCTCTGGGTCACTGCGCGAGGTCACTGGGCCCAGTGTGTGTGTGCTTGGGAGGTACCAGGGACCATTTGGCGGGACGCTGGGACCCCTCACAACTTTGTTGGGGCCCGTGCTCGCTTAGGGATGTGCCATGGACCATTTGCGAGCTGCTGGGACCCGTGCGTGGTTGCTGGGCACTGTGCACATGCTGCTAAGCTGCCAGGGACCATTTTGCGACCCGGTGGGGCCTCGCGCGGGGTCGCTGGGCTCAGTGCGCCCACAGGGGAGGGTCAAGGGACCATTTAGCCAGCCAGCTGGGTCACGTGCCCACGCTGGGGATGAGCCAGGTACCATTTGGCGAGACGCTGGGACCCCGCTACCTTCGCTGGGGCCAGTGCACGCTGTGGAGGAGCCAGGTACCATTTGGTGAGCCGCTGGGACCCCGCTAGAAATTGCTGAGGCTCGTGCGCGCGCTGGGGATGTGCCAGAGACCATTTGGCGAGCTGCTGGCAACCCTCGCGAAGTCGCTGGGGCCTGTGCCCGCGCTGGGGATGTGCCAGGGACCATTTGCGAGCTGCTGGGAATCCGTGCGTGGTTGCTGAGCCTTGTGCGCGCTGAGTAGGAGCCAGGGACCATTTGGCGAACCGCTGGGACCCCGCACGGGGTCGCTGGGGCCCGTGCGCGTGCTGGTAAGGTGCCAGGGACCATTCGGCGAGCCACTGGGACTCTGTCTTGCGGGTCAATGGGCCCCGTCGGCACACTGGGGAGGTGCCAGGGACCATTCAAGCAGCTGTTTGGACCCTGTCTTGAGTCGATGGGGTCCATGCGCACTCTGGGGATGTGCCAGGGACCATTTATGATCCGCTGGGACCACACGCTGCGTGGTAGCTGGGCCCTGTGCGCGCGCTGGATAGGTGCCTGGGACAATTTGCCGAGCTGCTGGGACCCTGCACGGGTCGCTGGGGCCGATGTGCTTGTGCTGGGGAGGAGCCAGTTACCATTTGGCGAGCCACTGGGACCCCGTGCGGGGTCGGTGGGCCCTGTGCGCGTGCTGGGGAGGTGCCAGGGACCATTTGGTGAGCCGCTGCCCATACTAAAAAATATATATATTTTAAATATATTTTTGTAAACATATTATTCATGTTAAACTCATAGTCTTTGGGAATGATAAAATATATGGAAAAATATATGTATTATGTATGTAACGTTATATAAAATATATTTAACATATTACAAAAATTGGCCCATTTTCATCATATGGAAAATATATTTACAATGTATTTGCTTAAACATATTTTAAAATATTGTCCATGTGTTTTTAGAAATGTATTATTCAATATATTTACTCTCTGTCTCGCTTCGCCCACGCTACTCCACTACTCCGCTCGCTTCACTGGCTCCCGATCACCGCTCGCATCCAGTTCAAGACTCTTGTACTAGCCTACAGATGCCTTGACCAGACTGCACCCAGCTACCTCCAGACCCTCATCTCTACCTACACCCCTACTCGACCTCTCCGCTCCGCCTGCACTAGAAGACTGGCTCTACCTCCGTTCCCCCCTGCCTCCAGAGCCCGCTCCTTCTCCACCCTTGCTCCGCAGTGGTGGAATGACCTTCCTACAGATGTCAGGACTGCCCAGTCCCTGACCACATTCCGGCGCCTCCTTAAGACTCACCTCTTCAAACAGCACCTGTAGAACTCCTCTGTTTGTATCCTGGGACACTATCACCCTTCATTTAAATGTGCTTTATTTTGCTCTTATCTGCCCCCTATTTTACTGCATTTAATCCTGTACTTCAGAATACTGTAATCTGCCAAGTGTTTAACCTGTAGTATTTTGTATTTAATCATATCCTGATGTAACTATCACTATTTAATCATATCCTGATGTAACTATCACTATTATCTGCTGTATTATTGAATTGTGGTTTGTCACACTTGAACAAAAATTATTGTATTTCTTGCTCTTATTGTATTACTTGTATTGTAACACTTGAAATGTATTTTCTTACGATTGTAAGTCGCCCTGGATAAGGGTGTCTGCTAAGAAATAAATAATAATAATAATAATAATAATTTGGTGAGCCACTGGGACCCCGCGCTGGGTTGCTGGGCCCAGTGCCCGTGCTGGGGAGGTGCCAGGGAGCATTTGGCAAGTCGCTGGGAACCTGCACGAGATCGCTGAGGCCCGTGCATGCGCTGGGGAGGTACCAGGGACAGTTTGGCTAGCCTCTGGGACCCTCTTGGCCAGGTCGCTGGGGCACGGTGTGATCGCTGGGGAGGGGCCAGGGACCATTCGGGCGAGCCGCCGGACCCCTGGCGCAGGGTCTCTGGGGCCCGTGCATGCTGGGGATGAGCCAGGTACCATTTGGCGACGCTGGGACCCTCGCACAGTCGATGGCGGCCGTGCATGCGCTGGGGAGGTGCAAGGGACCATTCAGCGAGCCGCTGGGACCCTGCGCCAAGGTCGCTGGGGCACGATGATCACTGGGGAGAGGCCAGGGACCATTCGGGCGAGCCGCCGGACCCCTTTGCGAGGGTCTCTGGGGCCGGTGTGAATGCTGGGGAGGTGCCAGGGATCATTTGGCGAGCCGCTGGGCCCCGTGCGCGCGCTGGGTATATGCCAGGGACCATTTGGCGAGCCTCTGGGACCCTGCTCGAGGTCAGGTGAGCCACTGGGACCCCACGCTGGGTTGCTGGGCCCAGTGCCCGTGCTGGGGAGGTGCCAGGGAGCATTTGGCGAGCCAGCTGGCACCCCGCGCGAGGTCGCTGGGGCCCGTGCATTCGCTGGGTATATGCCAGGGACCATTTGGCGAGCCTCTGGGACCCTGCTCGAGGTCACTGGGGCCCGTGGGATCACTGGGTAGGTGCCAGGGACCGTTTGGCGAGCCACTGGGACAAGGCACGCGGTAGTGGGGCCACGTCCGCGCGCTGGGATGTGCCAGGGACCATTTGCCGAGCCTCTGGGACCCTGCGTGAGGTCGCTGGGCCCCGTGCGCGCTTGGATGTGCCAGGGACCATTTATGAGGCTCTGGGACCCTGCGCTGAGTCACTCGGCCCTGTGCGCGTGCTGGGGGGGCCAGGGACCATTTGGAGCCTCTTTGTTCTCGACCAAGTCGCTGCCCTGTGCACGCCAGGGGAGGTGCCAGGGACTCTTTGTTGAGCCGCTGGGAACCCGCACAGGGGCGATGGGCCCCATGTGTGCCATGGAGGGCCAGGAACCATTTGCGAGCCGCAGAGGCCCTGCACACGGGTTGCTGGGACCTGTGCGCGCACTGGGTAGGAGCCAGGGACCACTTGGCTAGCTGCTGGGACCCCGCACGGGGTCGCTGGGGCCCGTGCCACTGCTGGTGAGGTGCCAGGGACCATTTGATGAGCAGCTGGGACCCCGTGCGGGTTGCTGGTCACCGTGCGCGCGCTGGGGAGGTGCCAGGGACCATTTGGCGAGCCGCTGGGACCCCGCCTGGGGTTGCTGGGACCAGTCGGTGCGCTGGGGAGGTACCAAGGACCATTTGGCGAGCTGCTGGGACCCCAGCGGGTTCGCTGGGCCCCTGTGCGTGCTGGGGAGGTGACAGGGAACATTTGGCGAAAGCCGCTGAGACCCCGCGCAGGGTAGTTGGACCCTGTGCACATGCTGGGAGGGGCCATGGACCATTTACGAGCCGCTGGGACCTCCAGCGTGGTTGCTGGGCCCAGTCCACGAGCTGGGGAGGTGCCAGGGACCATTTGGCCAGCCGCTGGGACCCTGCGGAGGTCGCTGGAGCCCCTGCACTCGCTGGTGAGGTGCCAGGGACCATTTGGCAAGCCGCTGGCACCTCCCATGAAGTCGCTGGGGTCCGTGCGCGCTCTGGGGATGTGGCATGGACCATTTGGCGAGCCTCTGGGACCCTGGGCGCGAGGTCGCTGGGCCCGTGCAATCGCTGGGGAGGGCCAGGGACCGCTTATGAGCCACTTGGACACCAGCAAGGCTAAGTCGCTGCCCATACTAAAAAATATATATTTTAAATATATTTTTGTAAACATATTATTCATATAAAACTCATAGTCTTTGGGAATGATAAAATATATGGAAAAATATATGTATTATGTATGTAACGTTTTATAAAAATATATTTAACATATTATAAAATTGGCCGTTTTCATCATATGGAAAATATATTTACAATGTATTTGTTAAACATATTTTAAATATATTTAAAATATAATTTCAGGTAACAATATATCAATGATATTGTCCATGTATTTTTTAGAAATGTATTATTCAATATATTTACTAAACATGTATTATATAATGTATTTACAATATATTACATAATGTAAAATGCCTGGACACACACCATATTTTGCATGTGTTCCACCAAACAGATGTGAAGCAAATAAATAAGAAAGGAATGGAATTCAAGAATTTCATTAAAAATAACCACTATCTTTAAACATAACGGATATATCAACATTTTGTAAAAAATTCAGTGTATTTAAAACACTCAAGTACAAAAATGAAAAGTTTTCAACATATGCTAAAAGGCTGTTTGCATTACAACAGGTGTTTGGGCTGCTTCTCTGTAGACCTGCTAACATTGTTCTTCTGAAACTATGAGACGTTACAAAAAACTGCTGCTTCCAATTAAAAATGCATTAATAGCTTTGAATTGTTGCTGAAAATAGAGCTATGAAAGTAAATAAAAACACTAATAAACTGGAAATACATTTTATAATTTCATTCTTTTTTTCATATTGGTGGGCATACAGTTTAAATATAAGGTGCCTTAAAATATGAACAGCCTATTGTGTCCTTGATTGTTATTGACCTCTTTTTTTTTTTCTAAATACTAGGCTTAGCCCAGTTATTTTTTATGAGGTATCTGTAACATCTGGTATCACTTCGTGTGCACGCTGGGGAAGTGCCAGGGACCATTTGTGAGCTGCTGGGACCCCTGTGGTTGCTGGGCCCTGTGCGCCAAGGGGTAAGAGCCAGGGACCATTTGAGAGCCACTGGGACCCCAAGGTGTCTCTGGGCCCCGTTCGCTTGCTGGGGAGGTGCCAGAGACCTTTTGGGGAGCCTCTGGGAATCTACGCTTGGTAGCTGGGGCCCGTGTGCACGCAGGGGAGGTGCCAGGGACCATTTGGCAGACCACTTGGACCCCCCGCCACAAGTCGCTGGGCCCCCGTGGGAGCGCTGGGAGGTACAAGAGACCATTCGGCTAGCCGCTGGGACCCCGCGCAAAGTCGCTGGGGAGAGAGAGGCAGATAGATAAGTTCCTGCTTTTAGTAATTGTAACTACTACATTTGGTGACATTGTAAGGTGGTGTTTGAATTGGCTGAGTTTGTGTGTGATTAGTACCAGGTGAGTGGCTAAATTGATTAGCAGTTGATTTTGCTATTTGATTGGTTTCCACACAGTTTAGTTGGTTCTTTTGCCAAGCAGGTGTAACAACATTTATTCAAGCAGCTTATTTTAGGCCAGCAAGAAGCGCCAGCAAACAGAAGAGCCTCAACAAAAGAGCCGGGAGTCTAGCTGTGGGAGTCCAGCAAGGGAGGCCTGCGCTAAGACACTGGTCGAATAGATCCACACCTAACAGCGCTCTGGAAGAAGCCATCTACTAGTCAGGTCTGTATCCTCCACCCCACTGCTCCTACTGTGCCTTTTGTCTTGCTTGTCCTGCTATGACTGTCTCTCACATCCCTGTTCTGTCCTCCCGTCCTCCCCTCTGCCCTCCCTCCGCTGTTGCTCCTCCAACCCCTCTAACCTCATTTCTCTGCCTCTCCCCTCCCCACACACTCTCTGGTGCACTCTGAACTGTCACTCTTCTGCTAACAAAGCTGATTTCATCTCTGCCTTTGCCTCCCACCTCTCGCTCGATTTCCTTGCTCTCACTGAAACCTGGCTGTCCCCTGATAACACTGTTACTCCTGCTGCCCTGTCCTCTCTCTCGTCCTGTCCCATACCCGCGTCTCACCGGACGGGGAGGTGGGACAGGGTTTCCTCTCCCTCCTTACTCTTTCTGTCCCCTCCGATCTCACCTCCTCTCTGTCACTACCTTTGAATTTCATGCAGTCCAACTAACCTCTCCCTGTCAACTCCTGCTCATTGTTCTGTACCGCCCCCTGGGCCTCTTTACTCACTTTCTGGATGAACTCGACTATCTACTCTCCTTCCTCCCCTCTCTGTCTACCCCTGACTGTCCTGTTGGGTGACTTCAACATCCATCTCCAACCCCAGCCACTCTGCTGGATTCCTCCCTCTCCTTCACTCCTTCGACTTCTGTCTCTCTCCGTCCCCTCCTACCCACAAAGCTGGCCGTAACTGGACCTCACCTTCTCCAGGGCCTGCTGCCCCTCCAACCTCTCTGTCACCCCCTGGACCTCTCTGATCACTATTTCATCTCTTTTTGTCTGTCTCTCCCCCTCTCCTGCTCCTCCTACCCCCACTGTCACCTCTTCTTGCCGTAACCTCCGCTCTCTCTCCCCTCTGTCCTTGCCTCCACTGCTCTCTCACCTCCCTCCTATCGACTCCTTTTTCACAACTCTTCGTAGACTCTGCTATTTCCACCCTCTTCTCCTCACTCACCTCCTCCCTCGACTCCCTCTCCCCTCACCTCCCGCCTGCTCCCCTCCCCTCCCCATCCCTGGCTCTCCTCTGTGCTCCGCTCGGCAAGAATCACACTGCGATCTGCTGAAAAGAAATGGAAGAGAACCAAACTCCCTGCTGCCCTAGACCTTTACCGCACTCTCCTCCTCCTTCTCCTCTACTCTCTCCTCTGCTAAATGTGCTTATTTCAATCTGTAATCCAAGCCTCACTAACAACCCAATTAACTATTCTCTACCTTCTCCTCCCTCCTAAACCCTCCCCCTCCTCCCCCTCCTCTATCTCCCCTGACGATTTTCCTTCTTCTCTTCTAAAATCTCAGATATCCAGAAACTCTTTAACACCTCTCCCTCCCCGCACCCCCTCCTGCTCCAACCCCTTACACCCACTACATCCCTACTAACTCGCCTCCTCTCCACCTTCTTGCCCCTCTCAGACTCTGACCTCTCCTCCCTGCTCCAGGGTCACAAACCCACCACGTGTGCCTTTTGACCCCCTCCCCCCTCACCTCTTTCAAGCTGCTGCTCCTGCTCTACTCCCCTTCATCTCCTCCTCCTCAACACCTCTCTACTTTCTGGCATCTTCCCTCTGCCTTCAAAAAAGCCTCTATCACTCCCCTCCTCAAAAACCTACCCTCGACCCCACCTCCCTCCAGAGCTACCGTCCTGTCTCCCTCCACCTTCCTCTCCAAAACCCTCGGGGACTGTACACCGCCAGCTCTCTGCTTTCCTGTCCAACCACTCTCTGCTTGACCCTCTCCAATCTGGCTTCCGCTCTGCTCACTCCACTGAAACCGCCCTCCTGTCTGTCACCAACTCACTTAAGTGTGCCTGAAAGGCCTCTCTCCTCTGTCCTAATTCTCCTCGACCTCTCTGCTGCCTTTGACACTGTTGATCACTCTATTCTACTATCATCTCTTGCTGACCTGGGGATCTCTGGCACTGCTCTGGCCTGGTTCTCCTCCTACCTCTCCAACCGCACTTTACCAGGTAACCTGGCGTGGAGCAACCTCCACCTCACCCTCTCTTAACTGGAGTCCCCAAGGGTCAGTCTTGGGTCCTCTCCTGTTCTCTCTCTACACCCGCTCCCTGGGCCCCCCCCATCGCATCCTATGGTTTCTCATACCATTTCTATGCTGATGATGCTCAGCGCAGGGAGGTGCCAAGACCATTTGGCAAACCACTTGGACCCCACGGGTCGCTGGGGCCCAGTGCGCGCTGGGGATGTGCCAGGGACCATTTGGCGAGACACCTGGACCCCAAAGAAGTCGCTGGGGCACGTGTGGCGCTGGGGATTTGCCAGGGACCATTAGGGCGAGCCTCTGTGAACCTGTACAAGGTATCTGGGGCGAGTGTGTGCGCTGGTGAGGTGCCAGGGACCGTTTGGCATCCTCTGGGACCTTATGCGAGGTCGCTGGGGCCGTGTGATCCCAAGGAGGTGCCAGGGACCATTTGGCGAGTCGCGACGGTTCCCAAGCAGGGGCGCTGGGCCCTTGGCGCTGCTGGGGAGGTGCCAGGGAACATTTGGCGATCCGCTGGGACCCCGCTGGTCAATGGGGTCGCGCACACTCTGGGGATGTGCCAGGGACCAATTGCGAGCCGCTGGGACCACACGCGGGTAGCTGGGCCCTGTGCGTGCGCTGGATTGGTGCCAGGGACCATTTGCTGTTGCTGGGACCCCGCGACGGGGTTGCTGGGGCACGCGGCTTGTCCTGGGGAGGTGCCAGTTACCATTTTGCGAGCCACTGGGACCCGTGCGGCGGGTCGGTGGACCCTGTGCGCACGCTGCGGAGGTGCCAGGGACCATTTGGCAAGCCGCTGGGTTCTCCGCGTGCGGTTGTTGGGCCCAGTGAGCGCGCTGGGGAGGTGCCAGGGACATTTTGGGGAGTCGCTGGGACCCGCACGGGGGTCGCTGGCCCATGCATGTGCTATGAAGGTGCCTGGGTCCATTTTGGCAAGCAGATGGGACCCCGTGGGGGGGTCGCTGGGGCTGAACGACGCTGGGGAGGCACCAGGGACGGAATACCTATTGCTGGGTCCCCGCATGGGGTCGCTGAGTGTCCGTGCATGCCCTGGGAGGTGCCAGGGACGCTTACAGCCGCTGGTACCCCACGCAAAGTCGCTGTAGCCTGTGTGCATGCTGGGGAGTTGCCAGAGACCATTTGGCGAGAAGTTGGGACCCGTGCAGGGTCTCTGGGACCCATGCACGCACTGGGGAGGTGCCAGGGATGATTGGCGAGCCGCTGGGACCCAACGCTGAAGTCACTGGGGCCCGCGGCACGCCGGGGAGGTGCCAGGGACCATTTGGCAAGCTGCTCAGAACTCCCGAGGTCTCTGGGGTCCGTGTGAGCACTTTGGGAGGTGCCAAGGACCATTTGTCGAGCAGCTGGGACCCGTGCAAGTCGCCGTGGCCCGTCGTCGTCGCTTGGGGAGCCGCCAGGATAGTTTGGTGAGTTGCTGGGACCCTGCGCAAGGTCGCAGGATCCAGTGTGCACGCTGGGGAGGTGACAGGGACCGTTTATGAGCCGCTGGTACCCCACGTGAGTCGCGAGGGACGCTGCATGCGGTGCTGGGTATATGCCAGGGTCCATTTGACGAGCCGCCAGACCCCGCTGTGGTGTCGCTGGGCCCCGTAGACGCTGGGGAGGTGCTAGGGACAGTTTGGTGAGCCGCTATGACCCAACGCGGTTGCTTGGTCCTGTGCGGCGAATGGGTATGTGCCAGGGACCATTTGGCGAGCCTCTGGGATCCTGCAACGGGTCGCTGGGGCCCAGTGCGTGCTTGGTAGGTGCCAGGGACAACTTGGCGACCGCTCGGACCCCGCAGGGGCGCTGGGTCCAGGGCGCTGCTGGAGAGGTGCCAGGGATCATTTGGCGACTGCTGGGACCCAGCAAGCCAGTGGGTTTTGGGGAGCCTGGGGATGTGCCAGGGACCGGCCATGATCGCTGGGACCGACACTGCCCTCGCTTTGCCCTGTGTGCGTGCTGTGGAGGTGCCAGGACTTTGGAGTGCCGCTGGTACCAGCAGCGGGGTCGCTGGGGCGTATGGCGCATTGGGGAGCTGCCAGGGATAGTTTGGCGAGCCCCTGCACCTGTGCAAGGTCGCGAGGGTCCAGTGCGCTTAGGGAGGTGACAGGGACCGTAGTGAGAGCCGCTGGGACCCCGGCGGTGTCAAGCTGTGCCAAGTCTTGGCGTGCTGGGGAGGTGACAGGGACCATTTGGCGAGCTGCTGGGACCCCGGGCTGGGTCGCTGGGGCTTTGCACCTGCTGGGATGTGCCAGGGACCATTTGCAAGTCCGCTGGGACCCCCGAAGGTGTCGCCAGCCCAGTGCGTGCACTGGGTAGGTGCCAGGACCATTTGGCGAGTTGCTGGGACCCCTGCGCGCGTCGGGGATTGGGAGCATGCTGGGGAGGTGCCAGGGACGCTTGGCGATCCGCTGGGACCCCACACTGCGCCGCTTTGCCTGTGTGCGTGCTGTGGAGGTGCCAGGACTGTTTGGCATGCCGCTGGTGCCCGCAAGGTCGCTGGGACAAGTGCGCATACCGGAGGAGGTGCCAGGGACCATTTAGCAAGCCGCTGAACCTGCACTTGGTCTCTGGGGCCCGTGTGCGTGCTGGGGAGGTGCCAGAGACCATTTGTCGAGCCGCTGGGACTTCTGCACGGGGTTGCTGGAGCCAGTGCGTGTGCTTGTGAGGTGCCAGGAACCATTTGTTGAGCAGCTGGGACCCTGTGCGGGGTCGTTGGGGCCCGTGGCGCCGCATTGGGGACCCGCCAGGGATAGTTTGGCGAGCCCCTCGGACCCTGTGCAGGTCGCTAGGGCCCGTGAGCTGCTAGGTATGTGACAGGACCATTTGTGAGCCGCTGGGACCCCATGCGTGGTTGCTTGGTCCTGTGTGCGCTGGGTAGGTGCCAGGGACCATTTGGCGAGCCTGGGAACCCAGAGACAGGGTCGCGGGGTCCAGGGCGCTCTCTGGGATGTGCCAGGACGATGGCGAACCCGCTGGGGAACCTGCACAAGTCGCTGTGCCCAGTGCTAATACAGGTGGTGCCAGGGACCATTTGGAGAGCTGCTGGAACCCTGCACGGTCAAGCTGGCCCCGCACACTGGGAGGTGCCAGGGCCCATTTGAGAGTTGCTGGAACCCGTGCATGTGGTCGTTGGTCCCTGTACTGCTGGGGAGCTGCCAGGGCCCATTTGGTAAACTGCTGGGACCCACACGGTCGCTGGGGCTCGTGCACGACTGGGGATGTGCCAGGGACTATTTGCGGGACGCTGGGAGCCAGCGCAAAGTCGCGTGGCCCGTAAAGCACTGGAGATGTGCCAGGGACCATTTGGCGATGCTGGGACCCGCGCGGGAGGTTGCTGGGCCCTGTGCGCCGCTGGGGGAGGAGCCAGGGACAATTTGACGAGCTGCTGGGACCCCATGCACGGTCGCTGGGACCCATGCGAGCGGCGGGGAGGTGCCAGGGACCATTTGAGAGCCACTGGGACCCCAAGCGGTGTCTCTGGGCCCCGCTCGCTTGTTGGGAGGTGCCAGAGACCTTTTGGGAGCCTCTGGGAATCTACGCCAGAAGCTGGGGCCCGTGTGCACGCAGGGGAGGTGCCAGGGACCATTTGGCAGACCACTTGGACCCCGGGGTCATGGGCCCCGTGGGAGCTTGGGAGGCATAAGAGACCATTCGCTAGTCAGCTGGGACCCCCAAGAAAGTCGCTAGCACGCGGTGCACGAGGGGAGGTGCCAGGGACCATTTGGCAAACCCCACTTGGACCTGGGTCGCTGGGAGCCTGTGCGCGCTTGGGATGCCAGGACCATTTATGACACCTGACCCCGCAAAGTCACTGGGGCATCATTAATGGGGATTTGCCAGGGACCATTAGGCGAGCCTCTGTGAACCTGTACAAGGTATCTGGGGCGAGTGTGTGCGCTGGTGAGGTGCCAGGGACCGTTTAGCGATCCTCTGGGACCTTATGCGAGGTCGCTGGGGCCCGTGTGATCCCAAAGGAGGTGCCAGGGACCATTTGGCGAGCAAGACGGTTCCAGCAAGAGGCGCTGGGCCCGCGCGCGCTGGGGAGGTGCCAGGGAACATTTGGCGATCCGCTGGGACCCCCAGCGCGAAGTCAATGGGTCCTGCACACTCTGGGGATGTGCCAGGGACCAATGCGGCCGCTGGGACCACACATCGTGGTAGCTGGGCCCTGTCGGCGCTGGATTGGTGCCAGGGACCATTTGCCAAGCTGCTGGGACCCCTGCACGCAGGGTTGCTGGGGCACGGCTTGTCCTGGGAGGTGCCAGTTACCATTTTATGAGCCACTGGGACCCCGTGGCGGGTCGGTGGACCCTGTGCGACGCTTGCGGAGGTGCCAGGGACCATTTGGCAAGCCTGGGTTCGCGGCGTTGTTGGGCCCAGTGAGCTTGGGGAGGTGCCAGGGACATTTTTGGGGGGCCGCTGGGACCCCGCGACGGGTCGCTGGGGCCATGGCTGTGCTATGAAGGTGCCTGGGTCCATTTTGGCAGCAGATGGGACCCCGTGGTGGGGTCAGCTGGGGCCGAACGCACGCTGGGGAGGCACCAGGACGGAATACCTAGCTGCTGGGTCCCGCGCATGGGGTCGCTGAGGTCGATGCATGCCCTGGGGAGGTGCCAGGGACGTTTGCGCAGCCGCTGGTACCCCACGAAAAGTCGCTAGCCTGTGTGCATGCTGGGGAGTTGCCAGAGACCATTTGGCGAGCAGCTGGGACCCGGTGGGGTCTCTGGGACCCATGCACGCATCTGGGAGGTGTTGAGGGGATGGATTGGCGAGCGCTGGGACCCAACGCACTGTCACTGGGGCCTGCCGGCCGGGAGGTGCCAGGGACCATTTGGCAAGCTGCTCCAGAATCCGCTGAGGTCTCTAACCGTGAGCACTTGGGAGGTGCCATGGACCATTTGTCGAAAGAAGCTGGGACCCATGGCGGGGTCGCTAGCCCGTGCGGCGTTGGGGAGCCGCCAGGGATAGTTTGGTGAGCGCTGGGACCCCCTGCGAAGGTCGCAGGATCCAGGCACGCTGGGAGGTGACAGGGACCGCTTAATGAGCCGCTGGTACCCCACGTGAAGTCGCAGGGGCAGCGTCGTGTGTGGGTATATGCCAGGTCCATTTGACGAGTCACAGACCCGTGGTGTCGCTGGGCCCGTACGCTGGGGAGGTGCTAGGACGATTTGGTGAGCCGCTATGACCCAACGCAGGTTTAAGCTGGTCCTAGCGCTTAATGGGTATGTGCCAGGGACCATTTGGCGAGCCTCTGGGATCCTGCACCGTCGCTGGGGCCCAGTTGCGGCTTGGTAGGTGCCAGGGACAACTTGGCCGGAACGCTCGGACCCAGCGCAGGGGCGCTGGGTCCAGGCGCTTGCTGGAGAGGTGCCAGGGATCATTTGGCGAGCTGCTGGGACCCAGCCGGGCGCCAGTGGGTTTGGGGCCCAGCTAGGGATGTGCCAGGACCGCCATGACCGCTGGGACCCGACACTGCCTCGCTTTGCCCTGTGTGCGTGTGGAGGTGCCAGGACTTTTGGAGTGCCGCTGGCACCCGCTGGGTCGCTGGGGTCCGCGCGCGTTGGGGGAGCTGCCAGGGATAGTTTGGGCGAGCCCTGGTACCCTGTGCAGGTGCAGGGTCCAGTCGCCTAGGGGTGACAGGGACCGTGTGTGAGCCATTTCAGGACCCCAGCGGTGTCGCTGTGCCAGTGCGCATGCTGGGAGGTGTGGGGATTCATTGGCGAGCTGGGACCCCGGGCAGAAGTTAGCTGGGAGCCTGCACCTGCTGAGGATGTGCCAGGGACCATTGCAACCGCGGGACCCGGTAGAGATCTCCTGGGCCCGATGCGC
>JAHFZB010000076.1:224291-270657 GCA_036884735.1 Huso huso | reverse complement strand
GGGGTCGCTGGGCCCCATGCATGGTGGTGAGGTGATAGGGACAATTTGGCTAGTTGCTGGGACCCCGCTGCGGGTCGTGCTGGGCCCCGGCGAGTGCTGGGTATGTGCCAGGGACATTTGGCCAGCTTTCCTGGGACCCCGGGTCAGCCAGTCTGCAAGACGCTGGGGAGGTGTTAGGACGACGGCGAGCCAGACCACACGCTGTGGTTGATGGGCCCCAAAGTGCACTGCACGAGCTAGACTATTTTAGAGCCTCTGGGATCTCGCGAGGTCGCTTGGGGCCCGGGCGATCATGGGAGGCAGCTAGGAGCATTTAGAGCCTCTGGGACCCCGCTGGTTAGCTGGGCCCCAGAAATGGCACGGTTAGGACTATTTTATGAGTCAGCTGGGATCCCCTGCTGGGTCGCAGAGCCCCTGGGCGACTGGGGAAGAGCCAGTACCATTTGCGAGCCGCTGGGACCCCGCTTAGAAATCGCTAGCCCATGCGCCAAGGCTAGATGGATGTGCCAGGACCATTTGCGAGCCTCAACCCCACTAAAGTCGCTGGGCCCTGTGCGCCCTGGGTATGTGCCAGGGACCATTTGGCGAAGTCTGGGACCCGCGTAGTCGCTGGGCCCAGTTCGCACTGGGCAGGTACCAAGGACCATTAGCGAGCCTGGGACCCCGGCTCGGGACACTGGGCCCATGCACTTTGAGGTGCCAGGGACACTCTGGTTAGCCTCTGGGACCCCTGCACACGTGGGTTGCTGGGCCCCAGTGTGCACTGGGTAATGGAGCCAGGGACAATTTTGACATCCACTGGGACCTCGCAGGGGGGCAGTGGGGATGTCCCAGGGACCATTTACGAGCCTCTGGGACACTGTGCGAGGTCACTGGGCCCAGTGCGGTGCTTGGGAGGTACCAGGGACCATTTGGCAGCCGCTGGGTCCCCACTCCGGTTCTCTGGGCTCCGTGCCAAGCACCTGGGGATGTGCCAGGGACCATTTGCCGAGACGCTGGGACCCCAAGAAGTCGATGGGGCACTTGCGCTGCCAGCTGGGATGTGTCAGGGACCATTTGGCGAGCTTCTGGGAACCTGCAATAAGATCGCTGGGGCCCTGCACACGCTGGGGAGGTGCCAGGGATCATTCCATGAGCCCTCTGGGACCCCGTGGGGTTTGCTGGGCCTAAAGGCGGTGCTGGGCAGGTACCAGGGACCATTTCAAGAGGGCGCTGGGACCCCGCTCAGGGACGCATTTCCCATGCACGCCAGCTGGGGAGGTGCCGGGACAATTTGCTAGCCTCTGGGACCCCGCACTGGGTTTGCTGGGCCCCAGTGCAAGCAATGGGTATGTGCCAGGAACCATTTGGTGAGCGCTGGGAACCCCTCATGGTCGCTGGGGCCCGCGGCTCATGCTTGCCGGGAGGTGCCACTGGGATCATTTTTCGCTGGGTCCTGGGCCCTTTCACTGGGATGTGCCAGGGACCATTTGGAGTTTCTCTGGGACCCCGTAAGGGTTGCTGGGCCCAGTGGTGTGCTTGGCATGTGCCAGGGACCATTTGGCGAGCCGCTGGGACCACATGCTGGGTATCTGGGGTGCACGCTTGGGAGGTGGTGTGGGATCATTTGGCGAGTCGCTGGGACCCCGCTCGGGTTGTTGTGGCCTGCGCACGCTGGTAAGGTGATAGGGGACCATTTGGCGAGCTGCTGGGACCCCGCATGGGTTCTCCCGGCACACACTGGTGAGGGGCAAGGACCATTTGCAGCCGCTGGGACCCAGCCATTTTTTGCTGGGCCCCTGTGCGTGCACTGGGTAGGAGCCAGGGACCATTTTGGCGAGCTGCTAGACCCCGCGACGAGGTCGCAGAGCCCCGAAGGCCAAGCACTGGGAGGAGCCAGGTACCATTTGGTGAGCCATTGGGACCCCGCTGAGAAATCACTGGGGCCGTGGCGCGCACTGGGATGTGCCAGGGACCATTTGGCGAGTGGTGGGACCCAGCGGCGGGTCGCTGGGGCCCTCATGCGCCAGCTTAGGGAGGTGCCAGGGGACCATTTGGCGAGTCAGCAGGGCCCCTGGTGCTTGCTAGGGCGGAGCCAGGTACCATTTGGCGAGCCACTGGGAACCTCATGGGTTGCTGGGGCCCCGCCCGTGCTGGGATTTGCCAGGGACCATTTGCTAGCTGCTGGGACCCCGCACGTGGTTGCTGTGACCTGTGTGTGCTGGGTAGGAGCCAGGGACCATTTATGAGCCGCTGGGACCCCACACAGTGTTGCTGGGGACCCATATGCTGGTAAAGTTCCCAGGGACCATTTGACGAGCCGCTGGGACATCGCTACAGGGGTATCTGGGCCCCTGTGCCGCTCGGGCCCGACCCGGCGCACTGGGGATGTGCCAGGGACCTTGGCGAGCCTCTGGGACACTGCACGAAGTCGCTGGACGGCGCGTGCACTTGGGAGGTACCAGGGACATTTGGCGAACCGCCCGGTCCCCCGCAGCAGGGTCTCTGGGACGGTGTGCACGCTTTGGGAGGGGTTGTGTACCATTTCACGAGCCGCTGGGACCCCGACCAAAGTCGCTGGTGCCCGCCCTGCGCTGGGGATGTCCAGGGACCATTTGGCGAGCTTCTGAGTCACCGCGCCGAGGTCACTGGGGCCCTGTGCGTGTGCTTAGGAGGTACCAGGGACCATTGAGCAAGCCACTGGGGCCCCTCGCCGGGTCGCTGTACCCGTCGCGCGCAATGGGTATGTGCCAGGGACCATTTGGCGACCTCTGGGACCACGCGGTGGTCGCTGGGCTGAGTGCGTCGCTGGGTAGGTGCCAGGGAACATTTGGCGAGCCGCTGGGAACCAGTTCGGGGTCGCTGGGCCCCATGCATGCACTGGTGAGGTGACAGGGACAATTTGGCTAGTCCGCTGGGACCCCCGTACGTGGTCGCTGGGCCCCACGAGAGTGCTGGGTATGTTAGGACCATTTGGCCAGCCTCTGGGACCCTGCTGTGGCTAAGCTGGGGCCCGTAGCGATCAGCTGGGGAGGTGCCAGGGACGATTTGGCGAGCCGCTCGGACCACACGCGGGGTCTCTGGGCCCGGTGCCCGCGCTGGGGAAGTGCCAGGGACCATTCGGCGAGCCACTGGGACCCCGCGCGTGGTTGATGGGCCCTGTGCGTGCACTGGGTACGAGCCAGGGACTATTTTTGTGAGCCTCTGGGACCTCAGCAGGCTGGGGCCTGTGTGTGCACTGGGTACGAGCCAGGGACTATTGGGCTGAGCTGCTGGGACCCCTGCAGGGTCGCAGAGCTCGTGGGCGCACTGGGGAAGAGCCAGGGTACCATTTGGTGAGCCGCTGGGACCCCTAGAAATCGCTGGGGCCCATGTGCGGCTGCTGGGGATGTGCCAGGGACCATTTGGCAGCCGTTGGGAACCAGCGCCAAAATCGCTGGGTCCAGTGCCCGCGCTGGGATGAGCCAGGGACCATTCTAGTCCGCTGGGTCCCTCACGCCAAAGTCGCTGGGGACGGTGGCGTTCTGGGGATGTGCCAGGGACCATTTGGCGAGCCTCGGGGACCACAAGGAGGTCAAAGCCCTGTCTTGGCGTGCTGGGGAGGGGCCAGGGGACCATTTAGTAGCTTCTGGGACCCGTGCAGGGTTTCTGGGGCCCCGTCTTGCACTGGTGAGGTGCCAGGACCATTTGCCCGTGCAGCTGGGACCCGCGCAAAATCGATGGGCGCTTATGCCGCTGGGGATATGTCAGGGACCATTTGGCGAGCTTCTTGGAACCTGCACGAGATCGCTGCGCCCTGTGCGCGTGCTGGTGAGGTGCCAGGGACCATTTAGCGAGCTGGGACCCCGCTTGGGTTGCTGTGGCCCCATGCGCGTGCTGCTGGTAAGGTACCAGGGACCATTTGGTGAGCTGCTGGGTCCCAGGGGGTAACGCTAGGGGCCTCATCTTGTACAAGTTGAGAGGTGTCAGGGTACCATTTGGCGAGCCGCTGGGAACCCTGCACAAGATCGCTGTGGGCGGGCGCTTGCTGGGAGGTGCCAGGGACTATTTGGTGAGCTGCTGGGAACCCGCGAGTGTGGAGTAGTGGTTAGGGCTCTGGACTCTTGACCGAGGGTCGTGGGTTCAATCCCTTGTGGGGACACTGCTGCTGTACCCCTTGAGCAAGGTACTTTACCTAGATTGCTCCAGTAAAAAACCCAACTGTATAAATGGGTAATTGTATGTAAAAAATAACGTGATATCTTGTAACAATTGTAAGTCACCCTGGATAAGGGCATCTGCTAAGAAATAAATAAATAAAATCGCTGGGGCCTGTGCGCCGCTTGGGAGGTGCCAGGGACCATTTCACGAGCTGCTGGGACCCCCGCATGGGGTCACTGGGCCCAGTGCGTCGCTGGGGAGGTGCCAGGGACCATTTGGCTTAACTTCTGGGACCCGCGCGAGGTCGCTGGGGCACGTGTGATCGCTGTGGGAGGTGCCAGGGACCATTTGGCGAGCCGCTCGGGTCCCGGGCAGGGTCTCTGGGGTGTGTGTGCACACTTGGGAGGGGGAAAGTACATTTCATCGAGGCTGGGACCCCCGCCGGTCGCTGGGGCCCACAGCGCGCTGGGATGTCCCAGGGACCATTTGGCGAGCTTCTGGGTCACTGGGCGAGGTCACTGGGCCCCTGTGCGTGTGCTTAGGAGGTACCAGGAACCATTGAGCGAGCCACTGGGGCCCTGCTCGGGGTCGCCAGCCCGTCTTGGCCAAGAATGGGTAAATGTGCCAGGGACCATTTGGCGAGCCTCTGGGACCACGTGTATGGGTCGCTGGGGCCCCATGCATGCAGTGGTGAGGTGACAGGGACATTTGGCTGGCCGCTGGGACCCCAAGCGTGGTCGCTGGGCCTTGAGAGTGCTGGGTATGTGCCAGGGACCATTTGGCCAGCTGCCTGGGACCCCAGCGCGAAGCGCTGGGGCCCGTGGCGATCGCTGGGGAGGTGCCAGGGACGATTTGGCGAGCCGCTCGGACCACATCGCTGGGTCTCTGGGGAGGTGCCAGCTGGGGAAGTGCCAGGGACCATTCGGCGAGCCACTGGGACCCCGCGCGTGGTTGATGGGCCCTGTGCGTGCACTGGGTACGAGCCAGGGACTATTTTGTGAGCCTCTGGGACCCTGCGCGAGGTCGCTGGGGCCCGTGCGATCGCTGGGGAGGTGCCAGGGAGCATTTGTGAGCCTCTGGGACCCGCGCGTGGTTACTGGGCCCTGTGTGCACTGGGTACGAGCCAGGGACTATTTTATGAGCCGCTGGGACCCCAGGGGTCGCAGAGCCCCTGGGCGCACTGGGAAGAGCCAGGTACCATTTGGTGAGCCGCTGGGACCCCGCTAGAAATCGCTGGGGCCCATGCGCGCGCTGGGGATGTGCCAGGGACCATTTGGCGAGCTGTTGGGACCTCGCGCGGGGTCGCTGGGCCTCATGCACACGGTTGAGAGGTGTCATGTACCATTTGGCGAGCTGCTGGGAACCCTCGCGAAGTCGCTGGGGCCCGTGCCCGCTTGGGATAAAAGGGACCATTTCACGAGCCGCTGGGTCCCGCATGGGGTCGCTGGGCCCAGTGCGCGCGTTGGGGATGTGCCAGGGACCATTTGCGAGCCTCTGGGTCCCCACTCGGGGTCGCTGGGCCCTGTGTGCGTGCTGGGTATGTGCCAGGGACCATTTGGTGAGTCTCTGGGACCCCTCACGGGGTCGCTGGGCCCAGTTCGTGCACTGGGCAGGTACCAGGGACCATTTAGCGAGCCGCTGGGACCCCGCTCGGGGACGCTGGGCCCATGCACGCACTGGGGAGGTGCCAGGGACAATTTGGCTAGCCTCTGGGACCCTGAGACGTGGTTGCTGGGCCCCCAGCGTGCACTGGGCACGAGCCAGGGACAATTTTGCGATCCGCTGGGGATGTCCCAGGGACCATTTACTGAGCCTCTGGGACACTGCGCGCGAGGTCACTGGGCCCAGTGCGTGTGCTTGGGAGGTACCAGGGACCATTTGGAAAGCCGCCGGGTCCCTCACTCCGTTCGCTGGGCTCCCCGCGCACTGGTGATGTGCCAGGGACCATTTGTCGAGACGCTGGGATGCGCAAAGTCGATGGGGCGCTGCGCGCGCTGGGGATGTGTCAGGGACCATTTGGCGAGCTTCTGGGAACCTGCACAAGATCGCTGGGGCCCGTGCACGCGCTGGGGAGGTGCCAGGGATCATTTGGCGAGCCTCTGGGACCCCGCGTGGGGTTTGCTGGGCCTAGTGCGTGTGCTGGGCAGGTACTGTGGGACCATTCAAGAGGGGCTGGGACCCCGCTCAGGGATGCTGGGCCCATGCACGCGCTGGGGAGGTGCCAGGGACAATTTGGCTAGCCTCTGGGACCCCGCACGGGTTTGCTGGGCCCCGTGTGAGCAATGGGTATGTGCCAGGAACCATTTGGTGAGCCGCTGGGAACCCTCGCGAAGTCGCTGGGGCCCGTGCCTGCGCTGGGGAGGTGCCAGGGATCATTTGGCGAAGCCACTGGGACCCCGTCTTGGGGTCAAGCTGGGCCCCATGCAGCTTTTGGGTATGTGCCAGGGACCATTTGGAAAGCCAGTCGGACCACACGCGGGGTCGCTGGGCCCTGTGCGCGCGCTGGGTATGTGCCAGGGACCATTTGGCGAGCCTCTGGGACCCCGTACGGGGTTGCTGGGCCCAGTGCGTGTGCTGGGCAGGTTCCAGGGACCATTTGGCGAGCCGGGTTTCGGACCACACGCTGGGTATCTGGGGCCGGTGCGGGCTGGGGGAGGTGCCAGGGATCATTTGGCGAGCCGCTGGGACCCCGCTCTGGGGTTGCTGTGGCCTGTGCGCACGCGCTGGTAAGGTGATAGGGACCATTTGGCGAGCTGCTGGGACCCGTGCGCGGGTCGCTGGGCCCAAGTAACACACTGGTGAGGGGCAAGGGACCATTTGCGAGCCGCTGGGACCCGCGCCTTTTTGCTGGGCCCTGTGCGTGCACTGGGTAGGAGCCAGGGACCATTTGGCGAAGCTGCTGGGACCCCGCGACGAGGTCGTGAGAGCCCTGAGCGCAGCACTGGGGAGGAGCCAGGTACCATTTGGTGAGCCATTGGGACCCCGCGGAAATCACTGGGGCCCGTAAGGCACTGGGGATGTGCCAGGGACCATTTGGCGAGCGGTGGGACCGCGCCAGGTCGCTGTAAAGCCCCCCATGCGCGCTTGGGAGGTGCCAGGGACCATTTGGCGAGCCGCAGGGCCCCGTGCACTTGCTAGGGCGGAGCCAGGTACCATTTGGCGAGCCACTGGGAACCCTCGCGAAGTTGGTGGGGCCCGTGCCCGTGCTGGGATTTGCCAGGGACCTTTGCGAGCTGCTTTGACCCCACACAGTGTTGCTGGGGACCGTGACAGCGTGCTGATAAGTTCCCAGGGACCATTTGACGAGCCGCTGGGTCACTGCGCGAGGTCACTGGGCTAAGTGCGTGCACTTGGGAGGTACCAGGGACATTGGCGAACCGCCCGGTCCCATGTTAGGGTCTCTGGGGCGGTGTGCACGCTTGGGAGGTGCCAGGGATTATTTTTGAGCCGCTGGGATCCCATGTTGGGTCGCTGGACCTCTTGCACACGCTGGGGAGGTGCCAGGGACCATTTGGTGAGTTGCTAGGAACCAGCGCAAAATCGCTGGGTCAGTGCACGTGCTGGGAGGTGCCAGGGTCTATTTCATGAGTCGCTGAGGCCCCGCGTGGAGTCGCTGGGACCAGTGCGCGCGCTGGGGAGGTGCCAGGGGTCATTCTGGCGAGCCGCTGGGACCCCGCGGGGTCGCTGGGCCCCTGTGCGCGCTTGGGAGGTGCCAGGGACTATTTGGTGAGCTGCTGGGAACCCCCGCAAAATCGCTGGGGCCCGTCTGTAAAGGCTTGGGGATGTGCCAGGGACCATTTGGCGAGCATCTGGGAAGCTGCACGAGGTCGCTGGCACCCGTGCACGCGCTGGGAGGTGCCAGGACCATTTCATGCGAGTGCTGGGACCCCACTCGAAGTCGCTGGGGCCCGTGTGCTTGCTGGGAGGGGGCAAGGACCATTTATGAGCCGCTGGGACCCCTTACGTGGTTGCTGGGCCCTGTGCGCACTGGGCAGGAGCCAGGGACCAGTTGGTGAGCCGCTGGGACCCCGTAGGGAGACAGGTCGCTGGGTCCCATGCACGCTTGGGAGGTGCCAGGGACCATTTGGTGAGCTGCAGGGACCCCCGCTGGGTTGCAGGGGCCCCCATGCTGCTGGGGCGGAGCCAGGTACCATTTGGTGAGCCGCTGGGACCCCGCGAAGAAATCGCTGGGGCCCGTGGCAAGACTGGGGATGTGCTAGGACCATTTGGCGAGTCGCTGGAAACCTGCACGAGATCGCTGAGGCCCGTGCACGCGCTGGGGAGGTGCCAGGGACAGTTTGGTGAGCCGCTGGGACCCCACAAGCAGGATCGCTGGGCCTCATGCTCGTGGCTGAGAGGTGTCAGGTATCATTTGGCGAGCCGCTGGGAATCCGGTAAAGTCGCTGGGGCCATGTCTGCATCGCTGGGGATGTGCCAGGGACCATTTGGCGAGCCTCTGGGACACTGGCGCGAGGTCGCTGTGGCATGTGTGATCGCTGGGGAGGGGCCAGGGACCATTTGGCGAGCCGCTCGGACCCCGCGCAGGGTCTCTGGGGCCGGTGTGCACGCTGGGGAGGTGCCAGGGATCATTTGGCGAGCCGCTGGGCCCCGTGCGCGCGCTGGGGATGAGCCAGGTACCATTTGGCAAGACGCTGGGACCCCTCGCAAAGTTGCTGGTGCCTGTGCCCGCGCTGGGGATTTGCCAGGGACCATTTACGAGCTCCTGGGACCCCGCGCGTGGTTGCTGTGACCTGTGTGCGTGCTGGGTAGTAGCCAGGGACCATTTGGCGAGCCTCTGGGACCCCACACAGTGTTGCTGGGGACCATACGCATGCTGGTAAGGTTTCAGGGACCATTTGGCGAGCCTCTGGGACACGCGCGGGGTAGCTGGGCGAAGTGATTGCGCTTGGGAGGTACCAGGGACCATTTGGCAAACCGCTCGGTTCCCGAGCATGGTGTCTGGGGCCGGTGTGCATGCTGGGGAGGTGCCAGGGATCATTTGGGGAGCCGCTGGGATCCCACGCGGGGCTGCTGGACCTCTTGCACACGCTGGGGAGGTGCCAGGGACCATTTGGTGAGCTGCTGGGAACCCGCGTAAAATCGCTGGGGCCCGTGCACGCGCTGGGGAGGTGCCAGGGACCATTTGGCAAGCCTCTGGGAAGCTGCACGAGGTCGCTGGCACTCGTGCACGTGCTGGGAGGTGCCAGGGACCATTTTCATGAAGCGCTGGGCCCCCGCGTGGGTCGCGGGGGGCCCAGTGCGGCGCTGGGGAGGTGCCAGGGATCATTCGGCGAGCCGCTGGGACCCCACTCGAAGTTGCTGGGGCCCGTGCGCGTGCTGGGCATGTGCCAGGGACCATTTGGTGAGCCTCTGGGACTGTGTGAGGTCACTGGGCCCAGTTCGTGTGCTTGGGAAGTACCAGGGACTATTTGGCGAGCCGCTGGGACCCCGCGCGGGATCGATGGGGTCCGTGTGCTCGCTGGGGAGGGTCAAGGGACCATTTGTGAGCTGCTGGGACCCCTTACGTGGTTGCTGGGCCCTGTGCGTGCACTGGCTAGGAGCCAGGGACCATTTAGTGAGCCACTGGGACCCTGCAAGACAGGGTCGCTGGGTCCCATGTTCGCTTGGGAGGAGCCAGGGACCATTTGGCGAGGCCGCGGGGATTGCTGGGTCCAGAGAGCCCGGGGCGCATGCTGGGGATGAGCCATGTACCATTTGGCGAGACGCTGGGACCCCTCGTAAAGTCCCTGGCGGCCGTGCACGCGCTGAGGAGGTTCCAGCGACCATTTCGTGAGCCGCTGGGACCCCGCGTGGAGTCGCTGGGTCCAGTGCGTCCGCTGGGGAGGTGCCAGGGACCATTGCCGAGCCGCTGGGAACCCGCGACGAGATCGCTGGGGCCATCCATGCGCTGGGGAGGTGTCAGGGACCATTTGCGAGCTGCTGGGAGCCGCGTGGTTGTTGGGCACTGTGCACGTGCTGGATAGGTGCCAGGGACCATTTTGCGACCGGTGGGACCTCGCTGGGGTCGCTGGGCTCAGTGCGCCCACAGGGAGGGTCAAGGGACCATTAGCAGGCCGCTGGGACCCTGCTTGGGTTGCTGTGGCCTGTGCACGTGCTGGTAAGGTGCCAGGGACCATTTGGCAAGCAGCTGGGATCCGCGTGGGGTCACTGGGCCCCTTTCGCGCTGGGAGGGGCCAGGGATCGTTTTAGAGCCGCTCTGACCCTGTGTGTGGTTGCAGGGCCCTGTGCTTGTGCTGGGGATGTGCCAGGGACCATTTGCGAGCTGCTGGGACCCTTGGCGTGGTTGCTGGGACCTGTGCGGCGCTGGGTAGGGAGCCAGGGAGTATTTGGCGAGCCTGCAGGGACCCCCAGACGGGGTCGCCAGCCCGTGAGCGTGCTGATAAGGTGCCAGGGACCATTCGGTGAGCCACTGGGACCCCTGGGTACGACCCAAGGACAATTTGACGAGCCGCTTGGACCCGCAGACTGGGTCGCAGAGCCCGTGGCGCTCTTGGGGGAGGAGCCAGGGACCATTTGGCGAAGTCGCTGGGAACCTGCACGAGATCGCTGAGGCCCGTGCATGCGCTTGGGAGGTACCAGGGACAATTTGGCTAGCCTCTGGGACCCTGCGCGAGGTCGCTGGGGCACGTGTGATCGCTGGGGATGAGCCAGGTACTATTTGGCGAGACGCTGGGACGCCTCGCAAAGTCACTTGGCCGTGCATGCGCTGGGGAGGTTCAGGGACCATTTCGTGAGCTGCTGTGACCCCGTGTGGAGTCGCTGGGTCCAGTGCGTCCGCTGTGGACGGGCCAGGTACTATTTGGCGAGCCTCTGGGTCACTGCGCAAGGTCACTGGACCCAGTGTGTGCGCTTGGGAGGTACCAGGGACCATTTGGCGAGCCGCTGGGACCCCGTCTTAAGGGTCGCTGGGCCCGATGCATACACTGGTGAGGGGCAAGGGACCATTTGCGAGCCGCTGGGACCCGTGCGTTTTTGCTGGGCCCTGTGCGTGCACTGGGTAGGAGCCAGGGACCATTTGGCGAGCTGCTAGGACCCCGCACGAGGTCGCTGGGAGCCCTGAGCAAGCACTGGGGAGGAGCCAGGTACCATTTGGTGAGCCATTGGGACCCCAAGAAATCACTGGGGCCCGCTGTGCACTGGGATGTGCCAGGGACCATTTGGCGAGCGGTGGGACCCAGCGGGGTCGCTGGGCCCCATCTTGGCTTAGGAGGTGCCAGGGACCATTTGGCGAGCCATGAGGGCCCGTGCGCTTGCTAGGGCGGAGCCAGGTACCATTTGGCGAGCCACTGGGAACCCTCATGAAGTTGCTGGGGCCCGTGCCCGTGCTGGGGATTTGCCAGGGACCATTTGCTAGCTGCTGGGACCCCGCGTGGTTGCTGTGACCTGTGTGTGTGCTGGGTAGGAGCCAGGGACCATTTGGCGACGCTGGGACCCACACAGTGTTGCTGGGGACGTATGCGTGCTGGTAAGTTCCCAGGGACCATTTGACGAGCTGCTGGGACACTTGGCTGGGTATCTGGGCCCGGGGCGCTCGAGGGCCCGTGCGCACTGGGGATGTGCCTGGGACCATTTGGCGAGCCTCTGGGACACTGCCACGAGGTCACTGGAGCCCAGAAGTGCGTGCATTTGGGAGGTACCAGGGACATTTGGCGAACCGCCCGGTCCCAGCGCAGGGTCTCTGGGACGGTGTGTGCACGCAGGGAGGGTTGTGTACCATTTCACGAGCTGCTGGGACCCGCTCGAGCTGGCTGGTGCCGTCCAGCGCTGGGGATGTCCCAGGGACCATTTGGCGAGCTTCTGGTCACTCTGCCGAGGGTCACTGGGCCCTGTGCGTGGCTGAGGAGGTACCAGGGACCATTGAGCAAGCCACTGGGGCCCCTCGGGGTCGCTGTACCCCGGGACCAATGGGTATGTGCCAGGGACCATTTTGGCGAGCCTCTGGGACCCGTGCGTGGTCGCTGGGCTGAGTGCGTCGCTGGGTAGGTGCCAGGGAACATTTGGCATGCCGCTGGGAACCAGTTCCTGGTTGCTGGGCCCCATGCATGCACTGGTGAGGTGACAGGGACAATTGGCTAGTCGCTGGGTTGCCAGTGTGGTCGCTGGGCCCCAGAGAGTGCTGGGTATGTGCCAGGGACCATTTGGCCAGCCTCTGGGACCCTGTATGGGCCGCTGGGCCCGTGCATGTCGCTGGGGAGGTGCCAGGGGCATTTGGCGAAAGCTTGGACCACATTTGGGTCTCTGGGCCCGGTGCCCAGCGCTGGGGAAGTGCCAGGGACCATTCGGCTGAGCCACTGGGACCCCATGCGTGGTTGATGGGCCCCTGTGCGTGCACTGGGTAGGAGCCAGGGACTATTTTGTGAGCCTCTGGGACCCCGCGCGAGGTCGCTGGGGCCCTGTGTGCACTGGGTGCTGAGCCAGGGACTATTTTTGCGAGCCGCTGGGACCCGCGGGGTCGCAGAGCCCGTGGGCGCACTGGGGAAGAGCCAGGTACCATTTGGTGAGCCGCTGGGACCCCTTCAGAAATCGCTGGGCCCATGTGCGCTCTGGGGATGTGCCAGGGACCATTTGGCGATCCGTTGGGACCCAGCAGCGGGGTCGCTGGGCCTCATGTCAAAAGGGTTGAGAGGTGTCATGTACCATTTGGCGAGCTGCTGGGAACCCTCGCGAAGTCGCTGGGGCCCGTGCCAGCTGGGGATGTGCCAGGGACCATTTGCGAGCCTCTGGGTCCCCACTGCCGGGGTCGCTGGGCCCTGTGTGCCTGCTGGGTATGTGCCATGGACCATTTGGCGAGCCTCTGGGATCCCCCTGCGGGACGCTGGGCCCATGCACGCTGGGGAGGTGCCAGGGACAATTTGGCTAGCCTCTGGGACCCTGCACGTGGTTGCTGGGCCCAGTTCGTGCACTGAGTGCACGAGCCAGGGACAATTTTGCGATCCGCTGGGACCTCACGCGGGGTCGCAGAGCCCGTCTTGGCGCACTGGGGAGGAGCCAGGTACCATTTGGTGAGCCGCTGGTAGCCGGCTAGAAGTCACTGGGGCCGTCGCGCTGGGGATGTCCCAGGGACCATTTACGAGCCTCTGGGACACTGCGCGAGGTCACTGGGCCCAGTGCGTGTGCTTGGGAGGTACCAGGGACCATTTGGCGAGCCGCTGGGTCCCCACTCTGGTCGCTGGGTTCGCGGCGCGCACTGGGGATGTGCCAGGGTCCATTTGCCGAGACGCTGGGAACCTGCACGAGATCGCTGGGGCCTGTGCACGCGCTTGGGAGGTGCCAGGGACCATTTGGCGAGCCTCTGGGACCCAGCGTGGGTTTGCTGGGCCCAGTGCGTGTGCTGGGCAGGTACCAGGGACCATTTTGCATGGCACTGGGACCCCCGTGGGACGCTGGGCCCATGTACGCAGCTGGGAGGTGCCAGGGATAATTTGGCTAGCCTCTGGGACCCCATGCGGTTTGCTGGGCCCGCGTGAGCACTGGGTATGTGCCAGGAACCATTTGGCGAGCCTCTGGCACCACTGCGCTGAGGTCACTGGGGCCCATGCGATTGCTGGGAGGTGCCAGGGACAATTTGGCGAGCCGCTGGGACCCTGCTCGGGGCGCTGGGCCTCATCTTTGCGCGCCTGAGAGGTGTCAGGTACCATTTGGTGAGCCGCTGGGGAACCCTCGTGGTCGCTGCGGCCCGTGCCTGCGCTTGGGAGGTGCCAGGGATCATTTGGCGAGCCACTGGGACCCCGTCTTGGGTCGCTGTTCCCTGTCTGCGCGCACTGGGTATGTGCCAGGGACCATTTGGAAAGCCAGTCGGACCCACATTTGGGTCGCTGGGCCCTGTCTTGTGGCTGGGTATGTGCCAGGGACCATTTTGAGCCTCTGGGACCCCGTCTTGGGGTTGCTGGGCTCAGTGCGTCGCGCTGGGCAGGTTCCCAGGGACCATTTGGCGAGCCGCCGGACCACACCCGGGTATCTGGGGCGGTGCACGCGCTGGGGAGGTGCCGGGATCATTTGGCGAGCTGCTGGGACCCCGTCTTGGGTCGCTGGGTCCCATGCCCGCACGGGAGGGTTAAGAGACCATTTAGTGAGCCGCTGGGACACCGCTCGGGGATGCTGTGGCCTGTGCGCACGCAGGTAAGGTGACAGGGACCATTTGGTGAGCTGCTGGGACCCCGTGCGGGGTCGCTGGGCCCCGTGCACGCACTGGTGAGGGGCAAGGTACCATTTGCGAGCCGCTGGGACCCAGCGTTTTGCTGGGGCCCTGGCGTGCACAGGTAGGAGCCAGGGACCATTTGGCGAGCTGCTAGGACCCCTCAAGACGAGGTCCCAGAGCCCGAGAGCGCGACTGGGGATGTGCCAGGGACCATTTGGCAGCCGGTGGGACCTCGCTGGGTCGCAGCCCCATGCGCGCTTGGGAGGTGCCAGGGACCATTTGGCGAGCCGCAGGGCCCCGTGCACTTGCTAGGGCAGAGCCAGGTACCATTTGGCGAGCCACTGGGAACCCTCGCGAAGTTGCTGGGGCCCGTGCCCGTGCTGGGGATTTGCCAGGGACCATTTGCGAGCTGCTTTGACCCCACACAGTGTTGCTGGGGACCGTACGCGTGCTGGTAAGTTCCCAGGGACCATTTGACGAGCCGCTGGGACACTGCGCGAGGTCACTGGGCGAAGTGCGTGCACTTGGGAGGTACCAGGGACAATTGGCGAACCGCCCGGTCCCCGCGCAGGGTCTCTGGGGCCGGTGTGCACGCTGGGGAGGTGCCAGGGATTATTTGGCGAGCCGCTGGGATCCCATGTGGGGCCGCTGGACCTCTTGCACACGCTGGGGAGGTGCCAGGGACCATTTGGTGAGCTGCTAGGAACCAGCGCAAAATCGCTGGGTCAGTGCACGTGCTGGGGAGGTGCCAGGGTCTATTTCGCGAGCCGCTGAGGCCCCGCGTGGAGTCGCTGGGACCAGTGCGTGCGCTGGGGAGGTGCCAGGGGTCATTTGGCGAGCCGCTGGGACCCCGCGCGGGGTCGCTGGGCCCCGTGCGCGCGCTGGGGAGGTGCCAGGGACTATTTGGTGAGCTGCTGGGAACCCGCGCAAAATCGCTGGGGCCCGTGTGCGGCTGGGGATGTGCCAGGGACCATTTGGCGAGCATCTGGGAAGCTGCACGAGGTCGCTGGCACCCGTGGAACGCGCTTGGGAGGTGCCAGGGACCATTTCATGAAGTGCTGGGACCCCACTCGAAGTCGCTGGGGCCCGTGTGCTCGCTGGGGAGGGGCAAGGGACCATTTGCGAGCCGCTGGGACCCCTTACGTGGTTGCTGGGCCCTGTGCGTGCACTGGGTAGGAGCCAGGGACCAGTTGGTGAGCTGCTGGGACCCCGCACAGGGTCGCTGGGTCCCATGCACGCTTGGGAGGTGCCAGGTACCATTTGGTGAGCCGCTGGGACCCCGCAAGAAATCGCTGGGGCCCGCAAGCGCCAAGACTGGGGATGTGCTAGGGACCATTTGGCGAGTCGCTGGGAACCTGCACGAGATCGCTGAGGCCCGTGCACGCGCTGGGGAGGTGCCAGGGACAGTTTGGTGAGCCGCTGGGACCCCGCGCAGGATCGCTGGGCCTCATGCTCGTGCCTGAGAGGTGTCAGGTATCATTTGGCGAGCCGCTGGGAATCCTCGCAAAGTCGCTGGGGCCCGTGCCCGAACTGGGGATGTGCCAGGGACCATTTGCGAGCTGCTGGGAGCCGCGCGTGGTTGCTGGGCACTGTGCACGTGCTGGATAGGTGCCAGGGACCATTTTGCGACCCGGTGGGACCTCGCGCGGGGTCGCTGGGCTCAGTGCGCCCACAGGGGAGGGTCAAGGGACCATTAGCAGGCCGCTGGGACCCTGCTTGGGTTGCTGTGGCCTGTGCACGTGCTGGTAAGGTGCCAGGGACCATTTGGCGAGCAGCTGGGATCCTGCGTGGGGTCACTGGGCCCCTTTCGCGCGCTGGGGAGGGGCCCGGGATCGTTTTAGAGCCGCTCTGACCCTGTGCGTGGTTGCAGGGCCCTGTGCTTGTGCTGGGGATGTGCCAGGGACCATTTGCGAGCTGCTGGGACCCAGCGTGGTTGCTGGGACCTGTGCGCTGGGTAGGGAGCCAGGGGAGTATTTGGCGAGCCTGCAGGGACCCCAAGCGGGGGTCGCTGGGGCCGGATGGCGTGCTGATAAGGTGCCAGGGACCATTCGGTGGGCCACTGGGACCCCGCGCTGGGTACGACCCAAGGACAATTTGACGAGCCGCTTGGACCCCGCACTGGGTCGCAGAGCCCCGTGCGCTCTTGGGGAGGAGCCAGATACCATTTGGTGAGCCGCTGGGACCCCTAGAAATCGCTGAGGCCTGTGCGCGTGCTGGTGATGTGCCAGGGACCATTTGGCAAGTCGCTGGGAACCTGCGAGATTGCTGAGGCCGTGCATGCGCTGGGGAGGTACCAGGGACAGTTTGGCTAGCCTCTGGGACCCTGCGCGAGGTCGCTGGGGCACGCGGTGATCGCTGGGGGGGGCCAGGGACCATTCGGCGAGCCGCTCGGACCCCCGCGCAGGGTCTCTGGGGCCGGTGTGCATGCTGGGGATGAGCCAGGTACCATTTGGCGAGACGCTGGGACCCCTCGCACAGTCGATGGCGGCCGTGCATGCGCTGGGGAGGTGCCAGGGACCATTCAGCGAGCCCACTGGGACCTGCGCAAGGTCGCTGGGGCACGATGATCGCTGGGGAGGGGCCAGGGACCATTCGGCGAGCCGCTGGGACCCCCGCGCAGGGTCTCTGGGGCGGTGTGAATGCTGGGGAGGTGCCAGGGATCATTTGGCGAGCCGCTGGGACCCCCTGCACTGGGTCGAGAGAGCCTTGCGCTTGCGCTGGGGATGAGCCAGGTACCATTTGGCGAGACGCTGGGACGTCTCGCAAAGTCGCTTGGGGCCGTGCATGCGCTTGGGAGGTTCCAGGGACCATTTCGTGAGCCGCTGTGACCCCGCGGTGGAGTCGCTGGGTCCAGTGCGTCCGCTGTGGACGGGCCAGGTACTATTTGGCGAGCCTCTGGGTCACTGCGCGCGAGGTCACTGGACCCAGTGTGTGCGCTTGGGAGGTACCAGGGACCATTTGACGAGACGCTGGGACCCCTCACAAAGTCGCTGGGGCCCGTGCCCGCGTTAGGGATGTGTCATGGACCATTTGCGAGCTGCTGGGACCCTTGCGTGGTTGCTGGGCACTGTGCACGTGCTGGTAAGGTGCCAGGGACCATTTTGTGACCCAGTGGGACCTTGCGGGGTCGCTGGGCTCAGTGCGCCCACAGGGGAGGGTCAAGGGACCATTTAGCCAGCCGCTGGGACTCTGCTTGGGTTGCTGTGGCCTGTGCACGTGCTGGTAAGGTGCCAGAGACCATTTGGCGAGCTGCTGGGACACCGCGCGTGGTTGCTGGGACCTGGGCGCTGGGTAGGAGCCAGGGACTATTTGGCGAGCCCGCTGGGACCCCGCACGGGTCGCTGGGGCCCGTGCGCATGCTGGTAAGGTGCCAGGGACCATTCGGCGAGCCACTGGGACCCCGCGCGGGGTCACTGGGTCACGTGCCCATGCTGGGCATGAGCCAGGTACCATTTGGCGAGATGCTGGACCCTGCTAGAAATCGCTGGGACCCCCGGCGTGGTTGCTGGGACCCTGTGCGGCGCTGGGTGCGAGCCAGGGACAATTTGACGAGCCGCTTGGACCCCGCGCGGGTCGCAGAGAGCCCGTGCACACTGGGGAGGAGCCAGGTACCATTTGGTGAGACGCTGGGACCCCGCTAGAAATCGCTGGGGCCCGTGCATGCGCTGGGGATGTGCCAGGGACCATTTGCCGAGCCACTGGGACCCCGCGCAGGATTGCTGGCGGCCGTGCATGCGCTGGGGAGGTTCCAGGGACCATTTCGTGAGCCGCTGGGACCCCCGTGTGGAGTCGCTGGGTCCAGTGCGTCCGCTGGGGAGGTGCCAGGGACCATTGGCGAGCCACTGGGACCTGGCACGGGGTCGCTAGGCCCTGTGCGCGCAGTGGATGGGCCAGGTACTATTTGGCGAGGCTCTGGGTCACTGCGCGAGGTCACTGGGCCCAGTGTGTGTGCTTGGGAGGTACCAGGGACCATTTGGCGAGACGCTGGGACCCCTCACAACGTTGCTGGGGCCCGTGCTCGCGAGGGGATGTGCCATGGACCATTTGCGAGCTGCTGGGACCCGTGCGTGGTTGCTGGGCACTGTGCACGTGCTGCTAAGCTGCCAGGGACCATTTTGCGACCCGGTGGGACCTCGCGCGGGGTCGCTGGGCTCAGTGCGCCCACAGGGGAGGGTCAAGGGACCATTTAGCCAGCCAGCTGGGTCACATGCCCACGCTGGGGATGAGCCAGGTACCATTTGGTGAGCCGCTGGGACCCGCTTAGAAATCGCTGAGGCTCGCGCCCGCTGGGGATGTGCCAGAGACCATTTGGCGAGCTGCTGGCAACCGAAGTCGCTGGGGCCTCTGCCCGCGCTGGGGATGTGCCAGGGACCATTTGCGAGCTGCTGGGAATCCGTGCGTGGTTGCTGAGCCTTGCGCGCTTGGAGTAGGGGAGCCAGGGACCATTTGGCGAACAGCTGGGACCCGCGATGGGGTCACTGGGGCCCATCTGCGGTGCTGGTAAGGTGCCAGGGACCATTCGGCGAGCCACTGGGACTCTGTGCGGGGTCAATGGGCCCCGCAAGACACTGGGAGGTGCCAGGGACCATTCGGCGAGCTGTTTGGACCCTGTGCAAGTCGATGGGGTCCATGCGCACTCTGGGGATGTGCCAGGGACCATTTTGCGAGCCGCTGGGACCACACGCGTGGTAGCTGGGCCCTGTGCGTGCGCTATATAGGTGCCTGGGACCATTTGCCGAGCTGCTGGGACCCCGCACGGGGTCGCTGGGGCTCGTGCTTGTGCTGGGGAGGAGCCAGTTACCATTTGGCGAAGCCACTGGGACCCCGCATGGGGTCGGTGGGGCCCTGTGCTGTGCGTGCTGGGAGGTGCCAGGGACCATTTGGTGAGCCGCTGCCCATACTAAAATATATATATTTTAAATATATTTTTGTAAACATATTATTCATGTTAAACTCATAGTCTTTGGGAATGATAAAATATATGGAAAAATATATGTATTATGTATGTAACGTTATATAAAATATATTTAACATATTACAAAATTGGCCCATTTTCATCATATGGAAAATATATTTACAATGTATTTGCTTAAACATATTTTAAAATATTGTCCATGTGTTTTTAGAAATGTATTATTCAATATATTTACTCTCTGTCCGTCCCCCACGCTTACTCCACTACTCCGCCGCTCCACTGGCTCCCTCGATCACCGCCGCATCCAGTTCAAGACTCTTGTACTAGCCTACAGATGCCTTGACCAGACTGCACCCAGCTACCTCCAGACCCTCATCTCTACCTACACCCCCACTCGACCTCTCCGCCTCCGCCTGCACTAGAAGACTGGCTCTACCTCCGTTACGCTCCCCTGCCTCCAGAGCCGCTCCTTCTCCACCCTTGTTCCGCAGTGGTGGAATGACCTTCCTACAGATGTCAGGACTGCCCAGTCCCTGACCACATTCCGGCGCCTCCTTAAGACTCACCTCTTCAAACAGCACCTGTAGAACTCCTCTGTTTGTATCCTGGGACACTATCACCCTTCATTTAAATGTGCTTTATTTTGCTCTTATCTGCCCCCTATTTTACTGCATTTAATCCTGTACTTCAGAATACTGTAATCTGCCAAGTGTTTAACCTGTAGTATTTTGTATTTAATCATATCCTGATGTAACTATCACTATTATCTGCTGTATTATTGAATTGTGGTTTGTCACACTTGAACAAAAATTATTGTATTTCTTGCTCTTATTGTATTACTTGTATTGTAACACTTGAAATGTATTTGTTACGATTGTAAGTAAGCCCTGGATAAGGGCGCCTGCTAAGAAATAAAAATAATAATAATAATAATAATTTGGTGAGCCACTGGGACCCTGGCTGGGTTGCTGGGCCCAGTGCCCGTGCTGGGGAGGTGCCAGGGAGCATTTGGCGAGCCATCTGGCATAAGGAGGGTCGCTGGGGCCGTGCATGCGCTGGGTATATGCCAGGGACCATTTGGCGAGCCTCTGGGACCCTGCTCGAGGTCAGGTGAGCCACTGGGACCCCGGCTGGGTTGCTGGGCCCAGTGCCCGTGCTGGGAGGTGCCAGGGAGCATTTGGCGAGCCAGCTGGCACCCCAAAGAGGTCGCTGGGGCCCGTGCATTCGCTGGGTATATGCCAGGGACCATTTGGCGAGCCTCTGGGACCCTGCTCGAGGTCACTGGGGCCCGTGGGATCACTGGGTAGGTGCCAGGGACCGTTTGGCGAGCCACTGGGACCAGGCACGCGGTAGTGGGGCCACGTCCCCAAGGCTGGGATGTGCCAGGGACCATTTGCCGAGCCTCTGGGACCCTGCTGTGAGGTCGCTGGGCCCCATGCGTGTGCTGGGATGTGCCAGGGACCATTTGCGAGCCTCTGGGACCCCATGCAGAGTCACTCGTCCCTATCGCATGCTGGGGAGGGGCCAGGGACCATTTGGCGAGGCTCTTTGTTCTCGAACGAAGTCGCTGCCCTGTGCACGAGGGGAGGTGCCAGGGACTCTTTGGCGAGCCACTGGGAACCCCGACGGGGTCGCTGGGCCACGTTTGCGCCTGCGGAGGGGCCAGGAAACATTTGCGAGCCGCAGAGGCTCCGGCGCGTGGTTGCTGAGACCTGTGCCGCACTGGGTAGGGAGCCAGGGACCACTTGGCTAGCTGCTGGGACTCAAGACGTGGTCGCTGAGGCCCGGTGCGACTGCTGGTGAGGTGCCAGGGACCATTTGATGAGCAGCTGGGACCCTGAGTGAGGTGGCTGGGTCCAGTGCGCGTGCTGGGGAGGTGCCAGGGACCATTTGCGAGTCTCTGGGATCAGTGAGCACGCTGTGGAGGGGCCAGGGACCATTTGGTGAGCCGCTTGGTTCTCGCACGAAGTCGCTGCCCTGTGCACGCGAGGGGGAGGTGCCAGGGACTCTTTGGCGAGCCACTGGGAACCCGCACGGGGTCGCTGGGCCACGTTTGTGCGCTGCGGAGGGGCCAGGAAACATTTGCGAGCCACAGAGTCTCCGTGCGTGGTTGCTGAGACCTGTGCGCGCACTGGGTAGGAGCCAGGGACCACTTGGCTAGCTGCTGGGACTCCGCACGGGGTCGCTGAGGCCCGTGCGACTGCTGGTGAGGTGCCAGGGACCATTTGATGAGCAGCTGGGACCCTGAGTGAGGTGGCTGGGTCCAGTGCGCGCGCTGGGGAGGTGCCAGGGACCATTTGCGAGTCTCTGGGCTCAGTGAGCACGCTGTGGAGGGGCCAGGGACCATTTGGCGAGCCGCTTGGTTCTCGCACGAAGTCGCTGCCCTGTGCACGCGAGGGGGAGGTGCCAGGGACTCTTTGGCAAGCCACTGGGAACCCATGGGGTCGCTGGCCCCGTGTGTGTGCCTGCGGAGGGGCCAGGAACAATTTGCGAGATGCTGGGACTCCACACCTGGTAGCTGGGGTCGGTGTGCATGCTGGGAGGTGCCAGGGACCATTTGGCGAGCCGCTGGGACCCCGTGCGTGGTTGCTGGTGCACGAGCATGTGCGTGCTGGTGATGTGCCAGAAACCATTTGGCGAGCCGCTGGGACCCCACGCGGGGTCGCTGGGCCCTGTGCGTGCGATGGGGAGGTGCCAGGGACCATTTGGCGAGCCGCTGGGACGCCTCGCGATGTCACTGGGGCCCGTGCGATCACTGGGTAGGTGCCAGGGAACATTTGGAGAGCCGCTGGGAACCCGTGCGAAGTCCCTAGGGTCCGTGCGCGTGCTGGGGATGTGCCAGGGACAATTTGCGAACCGCTGGGACCCCGCGCGGTGTCGCTGTGCCCAGTGCGCATGCTGGGGAGGTGCCTGGGAACATTTGGGGAGCCACTGGGACCCCGCGCGTGGTTGCTGGTGCCCGAGCATGTGCGTGCTGGTGATGTGCCAGAAACCATTTGGCGAGCTGCTGGGACCCTGCACGGGGTCGCTGGGCCCTGTTCGTGCGATGGGGAGGTGCCAGGGACCATTTGGAGAGCCGCTGGGACGCCTCGCGATGTCACTGGGGCCCGTGCGATCACTGGGTAGGTGTCAGGGACCGTTTGGCGAGCCTCTGGGACCATGCGCGCGGTAGTGGGGCCACGTGCGCGCGCTGGGATGTACCAGGGACCATTTGCAAGCCGCTGGGAGCCCGCGCTGGGTCGCTGGGCCCAGTGCTTGCACGCTGGGGAGGAGCCAGGTACAATTTGATGAGTTGCTGGGGTCAGTGCTCGCGATGGGGAGGTGCCAGGGACCATTTGCCGAGCCTCTGGGACCCTGGCATGGAGGTCGCTGGGCCCGTGTAAGGCGCTGGGATGTGCCAGGGACCATTTGCGAGCCTCTGGGACCCTGCGCGGAGTCACTCGGCCCTGTGCGCGTGCTGGGGAGGGGCCAGGGACCATTTGGAGAGCCTCTTTGTTCTCGACCGAAGTCGCTGCCCTGTGCACGCGAGGGGGAGGTGCCAGGGACTTTTGTTGAGCTGGGAACCCGACAGGGGCGATGGGCCCCGTGTGTGCGCCATGGAGGGGCCAGGAACCATTTGCGAGCCGCAGAGGCCCCACACGTGGTTGCTGGGACCTGTGCGCGCACTGGGTAGGAGCCAGGGACCACTTGGCTAGCTGCTGGGACCCCGGACGGGGTCGCTGGGGCCCGTGCCACTGCTGGTGAGGTGCCAGGGACCATTTGATGAGCAGCTGGGACCACGCGGGGTTGCTGGTCACCGTGCACAAGGCTGGGAGGTGCCAGGGACCATTTGGCGAGCCGCTGGGACCCCGCCTGGGGTTGCTGGGACCAGTCGGTGCGCTGGGGAGGTACCAAGGACCATTTGGCGAGCTGCTGGGACCCTGTGCGGGTTCGCTGGGCCCCGTGTGCGTGCTGGGGAGGTGACAGGGAACATTTGGCGAGCCGCTGAGACCCCGCGTGGGGTAGTTGGACCCTGTGCACATGCTGGGGAGGGGCCATGGACCATTTACGAGCCGCTGGGACCTCCCGCGTGGTTGCTGGGCCCAGTCCACGAGCTGGGGAGGTGCCAGGGACCATTTGGCCAGCCGCTGGGACCCTGCGGGAGGTCGCTGGAGCCCCTGCACTCGCTGGTGAGGTGCCAGGGACCATTTGGCAAGCCGCTGGCACCTCCCATGAAGTCGCTGGGGTCCGTGCGCGCTCTGGGGATGTGGCATGGACCATTTGGCGAGCCTCTGGGACCCTGCGCGAGGTCGCTGGGCCCCTGCAATCGCTGGGGGGGGCCAGGGACCGCTTATGAGCCACTTGGACACCAGGCTAAGTCGCTGCCCATACTAAAAAAAATATATATTTTAAATATATTTTTTTGTAAACATATTATTCATATAAAACTCATAGTCTTTGGGAATGATAAAATATATGGAAAATATATGTATTATGTATGTAACGTTTTATAAAATATATTTAACATATTATAAAATTGGCCCGTTTTCATCATATGGAAAATATATTTACAATGTATTTGCTTAAACATATTTTAAATATATTTAAAATATAATTTCAGGTAACAATATATCAATGATATTGTCCATGTATTTTTTAGAAATGTATTATTCAATATATTTACTAAACATGTATTATATAATGTATTTACAATATATTACATAATGTAAAGTGCCTGGACACACACCATATTTTGCATGTGTTCCACCAAACAGATGTGAAGCAAATAAATAAGAAAGGAATGGAATTCCGCAATTTCACTTAAAAATAACCACTATCTTTAAACATAACGGATATATCAACATTTTGTAAAAATTCAGTGTATTTAAAACACTCAAGTACAAAAATGAAAAGCTTTCAACATATGCTAAAAGGCTGTTTGCATTACAACAGGTGTTTGGGCTGCTTCTCTGTAGACCTGCTAACATTGTTCTTCTGAAACTATGAGACGTTACAAAAAACTGCTGCTTCCAATTAAAAATGCATTAATAGCTTTGGAATTGTTGCTGAAAATAGAGCTATGAAAGTAAATAAAAACACTAATAAACTGGAAATACATTTTTATAATTTCATTCTTTTTTCATATTGGTGGGCATACAGTTTAAATATAAGGTGCCTTAAAATATGAACAGCCTATTGTGTCCTTGATTGTTATTGACCTCTCTTTTTTTTCTTCTAAATACTAGGCTTAGCCCAGTTATTTTTATGAGGTATCTGTAACACTTCGGTATCACTTCGCGGTGCACGCTGGGGAAGTGCCAGGGACCATTTTAGAGCTGCTGGGACCCCGCGTGGTTGCTGGGCCCCAGCGCGCTGGGTAAGAGCCAGGGACCATTTGGAGAGCCACTGGGATCACTGGGGAGGTACCAGGGAGGCTCGCTGGGCCCGGCGCTGGCGGGCCCCTGGGGAGGAGCCAGGGACCATTTGGCGAGCCATTGGGGCCTTGGCTGGGTCGCTGGTACCTGTGAGCGTGCTTGGGAGGTGCATGAGACCATTTGGCGAGCTGCTGGGACCCCGAGGTGGGGTCGCTGGGCCCGTGCATGTGCTGGAGAGGGGCCAGGGTCCATTTGGCAAGCTGCTGGGACCCCACGCGGGGTCGCTGGGACCCATGCGAGCACTGGGGAGGTGCCAGGGACCATTTGGCAAGCCACTGGAACCCCGCTGGGTCTCTGGGCCCTGTCTTGGCGTGCTGGGGAGGTGCCAGCGACCTTTTCGGGAGCCGCTGGGAATCTACACTTAGTAGCTGGGGCCCGTGTGCGCTGGAAGTTGCCAGGGATCAATTGGCGAGCCGCTGGTACCCCGTGATGGGGTCGATGGGCCCTGCAAGGCGCTCTGGGGAGGAGCCAGGTACCATTTGGCAAGCCGCTTGGACCCCGCACTGGGTCGCTGGCCCCAGTTTGCGCAGTGGAGAGTGGCCAGGGACCATTTGGTGAGCCGCTGGGACCCTGCGCGGGGTCGTTGGGTCCCAGGTGCGCACTGGGGAGGGACCAGGGACCATTTCTAGAGCCACTGGGACCCCGCGCAAAGTCGCTGGTGCCCGTTTGCATGCTGGGGATGTGCCATATACCATTTGATGAGCTGCTGGGACCCCGCGCGAAGTCGCTGGGGCCCGTGCGCGCTGGGGATGTGCCAGGGTCCATTTGGCGAGTCAGAGGAACCCCACACGAAGTCGCTGGGGCCCGGCGCATGCTGGGAGGTGCCAGGGATCATTTGGCGAGCCGCTGGGACCCCCGCAAGGGGTCTCTGTGGCCCTGTTCATGCGCTGGGAGGTGCCAGGGACCGTTTGGCGAGCCGCTCAGACCCCGCAAGGGGTCGCTGGACACAGTACATCGCTGGGGAGGTACCAGGGAACATTTGGCGAGCTGCTGGGACCTAGCGTGGGGACGTTGGGCCCCATGCGCTTTTTTGGGAGGTGCCAGGCACCATGTGGCGAGCCACTGGGACACCGCCCAGGGTCGCTGGGCTCCGTCTTGGCGCACTGGGGAGGAGGAAGGGACCATTTGTTGAGCCACTCGGACCCCAAGCGGGTCTCTAGACCCTGCACACGCTGGGCATGTGCCAGGGACCATTTGGCGAGCCTCTGGATCCCTGCGTAGGGTCGCTGGTCTCCATGCGCGTGCTGGGGAGGAGGAAGGGACCATTGATTAGAGCTGTGACCCCCGCACGGGGTCGCTGGGCCCAGTGCGTGCGCAGAGGAGGGGCCAGGGACTATTTGGTGAGCCGCTGGGACCCCGAGCGAAGTCGCTGGGGCCGATGCAAGCGCTTTTGGGAGGAGCCAGGGACCATTTGGCGAGCCGCTTGGACCCCGCCAAGACGGGTCGCTGGCCCCCGCTTGCGCCGGGTGGAGAGGGGGGCCAGTGAAGATTTGGCATGCTGCTGGGACCCCGGCAGGGTCGTTGGGTCCCATGCGCGCTGGGAGGGACCAGGGACCATTTCTCGAGCCACTGGGACCCGACTCAAAGTCGTTGGTGCCCGTTTGCATGTCTGTGATGTGCCAGATACCATTTGGCGAGCCGCATGGACCCCACGCAAAGTCGGTCAGTGCTCGCGATGGGGAGGTGCCAGGGACCATTTGCCGAGCCTCTGGGACCCTGCGTGAGGTCGCTGGGCCCCGTCGCGGCGCTTGGGATGTGCCAGGGACCATTTGCGAGCCTCTGGGACCCGGCGCGGAGTCACTCGGCCCTGTGCGCGTGCTGGGGAGGGGCCAGGGACCATTTGGCGAGCCTCTTTGTTCTCGAACGAAGTCGCTGCCCTGTGCACGCGAGGGGGAGGTGCCAGGGACTCTTTGTTGAGCCGCTGGGACCCCGTGCGGGGTCGCTGGCACCAGTGCGCGCTAGGGAGGTTCCAGGTACCATTTGTTGAGCCGCTGGGACCCCGTGCGGGGTCGCTGGCACCAGTGCCCGCGCTGGGGATGTGCCAGGGATCATTTGGCGAGCCTCTGGGACCCTGCGTGAGGTCGCTGGGCCCCGTGCGCGCGCTGGGGAGGTGCCAGGGACCATTTGGCGATTCGCTCAAACCCCGCGCTGGGTCTCTGGGGCCCGTGTGCGTGCTGTGGAGGTTCCAGGGATTATTTGGCGAACCATTGGGACCCCGCGCCGGATTGCTGGTACCCGTGAGCGTGCTGGGGAGGTGCATGAGACCATTTGGCGAGCCGCTGGGACCCCGCGTAGGGTCTCTGGGCCCTGTCGCACACTGGGAGGTGCCAGGGCCCATTTGGAGAGCTGCTGGAACCCCGTGCGGGGTCGTTGGTCCCTGTACGCTGCTGGGAGCGGCCAGGGCCCATTTGGCAAACTGCTGGGACCCCACACGGTCGCTGGGGCTCGTGCACGCACTGGGATGTGCCAGGGACTATTTGCGAGACGCTGGGAGCCCGCGCAAAGTCGCTGTGGCCCGTGTGTGCACTGGAGATGTGCCAGGGACCATTTGCGAGATGCTGGGACCCGCGTGTGGTTGCTGGGCCCTGTGCGCGCACTGGGAGGAGCCAGGGACAATTTGACGAGCTGCTGGGACCCCATGCACGGTCGCTGGGACCCATGCGAGCGCTGGGGGAGGTGCCAGGGACCATTTGAGAGCCACTGGGACCCCTTGGTGTCTCTGGGCCCTGTCAGCTTGCTGGGGAGGTGCCAGAGACCTTTTGGGAGCCTCTGGGAATCTACGCTTGGTAGCTGGGGCCCGTGTGCACGCAGGGGAGGTGCCAGGGACCATTTGGCAGACCACTTGGACCTAGCTGGGTCGCTGGGCCCGATGGGAGCGCTTGGGGAGGTACAAAGAGACCATTCGGCTAGCCGCTGGGACCCCGCGCAAAGTCGCTGGGGAGAGAGAGGCAGATAGATAAGTTCCTGCTTTTAGTAATTGTAACTACTACATTTGGTGACATTGTAAGGTGGTGTTTGAATTGGCTGAGTTTGTGTGTGATTAGTACCAGGTGAGTGGCTAAATTGATTAGCAGTTGATTTTGCTATTTGATTGGTTTCCACACAGTTTAGTTGGTTCTTTTGCCAAGCAGGTGTAACAACATTTATTCAAGCAGCTTATTTTAGCGCCAGCAAGAAGCGCCAGCAAACAGAAGAGCCTCAACAAAAGAGCCGGGAGTCTAGCTGTGGGAGTCCAGCAAGGGGAGGCCTGCGCTAAGACACTGGTCGAATAGATCCACACCTAACAGCGCTCTGGAAGAAGCCATCTACTAGTCAGGTCTGTATCCTCCACCCCACTGCTCCTACTGTGCCTTTTGTCTTGCTTGTCCTGCTATGACTGTCTCTCACATCCCTGTTCTGTCCTCCCGTCCTCGTCCTCTGCCCTCCCTCCGCTGTTGCTCCTCCACCCCTCTAACCTCATTTCTCTGCCTCTCCCCCCGCACACTCTCTGGTGCACTCTTGAACTGTCACTCTTCTGCTAACAAAGCTGATTTCATCTCTGCCTTTGCCTCCCACCTCTCGCTCGATTTTTTGCTCACTGAAACCTGGCTGTCCCCTGATAACACTGTTACTCCTGCTGCCCTGTCCTCTCTACGCCCTGTCCCATACCCGCGTCTCACCGGACGGGAGGTGGGACGGGTCTTCTCCTCTCTCCTCCTTACTTTTTTCTGTCCCTCCGATCTCACCCCTCTCTGTCACTACCTTTGAATTTCATGCAGTCCAACTAACCTCTCCCTGTCAACTCCTGCTCATTGTTCTGTACCGCCCCCTGGGCCTCTCACTCACTTTCTGGATGAACTCGACTATCTACTCTCCTCCCTCCCTCTCTGTTCACCCCTGACTGTCCTGTTGGGTGACTTCAACATCCATCTCTCCAACCCCAGCCACTCTGCTGGATTCCTCCCTCTCCTTCACTCCTGGGACTTCTGTCTCTCTCCGTCCCTCCTACCCACAAAGCTGGTCAACTGGACCTCACCTTCTCCAGGGCCTGCTGCCCCTCCAGGGACTCTCTGTCACCCCTGGGACCCTCTGATCACTATTTCATCTCTTTTTCTCTGTCTCCCCCCCCTCCCTGCTCCTCCTACCCCCACTGTCACCTCTCACGTAACCTCCCCTCTCTCTCCCCCTCTGTCCTTGCCTCCACTGCTCTCTCACCTCCCTCCTATCGACTCCTTTTTCACAACTTCGTAGACTCTGCTACCTCCACCCTCTTCTCCTCACTCACCTCCTCCCTCGACTCCCTCTGTCCCCTCACCTCCCGACCTGCTCCCCCTCCCTCCCCATCCCTGGCTCTCCTCTGTGGACCGCTCGGCAAGAATCACACTGCGATCTGCTGAAAAGAAATGGAAGAGAACCAAACTCCCTGCTGCCCTAGACCATTTTACCGCACTCTCCTCTCCTCCTTCTCCTCTACTCTCTCCTCTGCTAAATGTGCTTATTTCCAATCTGTAATCCAAGCCTCCACTAACAACCCACGTAAACTATTCTCTACCTTCTCCTCCCTCCTAAACCCCCCCCCTCCTCCTCCCTCCTCTATCTCCCCTGACGACTTTGCCTCCTTCTTCTTCTAAAATCTCAGATATCCGCAAACTCTTTAACACCTCCTCCCCCGCACCCCCTCCTGCTCCAACCCCCACACCCACTACATCCCCTACTAACCAGCCTCCCTCTCCACCTTCTTGCCCCTCTCAGACTCTGACCTCTCCTCCTGCTCCAGGGTCACAAACCCACCACGGTGCCTTGGACCCCCCCCACCCACCCTTTCAAGCTGCTGCTCCTGCTCTACTCCCCTTCATCTCCTCCCTCCTCAACACCCTCTCTACTTTCTGGCATCTTCCCCTCTGCCTTCAAAAAGCCTCTATCACTCCCTCCTCAAAAACCTACCTCGACCCCACCTCCTCCAGAGCTACCGTCCTGTCTCCTCCTACCCTTCCTCTCCAAAACCCTCGAGCGGGACTGTACACCGCCAGCTCTCTGCTTTCCTGTCCAACCACTCTCTGCTTGACCCTCTCCAATCTGGCTTCCGCTCTGCTCACCCACTGAAACCGCCTCCTGTCTGTCACCAACTCACTTAAGTGTGCCTGAGCTGCCTCTCTCCTCTGTCCTAATTCTCCTCGACCTCTCTGCTGCCTTTGACACTGTTGATCACTCTATTCTACTATCATCTCTTGCTGACCTGGGGATCTCTGGCACTGCTCTGGCCTGGTTCTCCTCCTACCTCTCCAACAGCACTGGGGAGGTAACCTGGCGTGGAGCAACCTCCACACCTCACCCTCTCTTAACTGGAGTCCCCAAGGGTCAGTCTTGGGTCCTCTCCTGTTCTCTCTACACCCGCTCCCTGGGCCCCTCATGGCATCCTATGGTTTCTCATACCATTTCTATGCTGATGATGCTCAGCGCAGGGAGGTGCCAGGGACCATTTGGCAAACCACTTGGACCCCGCGCGGGGTCGCTGGGGCCTGTGCGCGTGCTGGGGATGTGCCAGGGACCATTTGGCGAGACACCTGGACCCCGCGCAAAGTCGCTGGGGCACGTGTGCGCTGGGGATTTGCCAGGGACCATTAGGCGAGCCTCTGTGAACCTGTACAAGGTATCTGGGGCGAGTGTGTGCGCTGGTGAGGTGCCAGGGACCGTTTGGCGATCCTCTGGGACCTTATGCGCAGGTCGCTGGGGCCTGTGTGATCCCAAGGGGAGGTGCCAGGGACCATTTGGCGAGCCGCACGGTTCCCGCGAAGGGGCGCTGGGCCCCCTTTGCGCTGGGCTGGGAGGTGCCAGGGAACATTTGGCGATCCGCTGGGACCCCCGCGCGAAGTCAATGGGGTCCGTGCACACTCTGGGGATGTGCCAGGGACCAATTGCGAGCCGCTGGGACCACACGCGTGGTAGCTGGGCCCTGTGCGTGCGCTGGATTGGTGCCAGGGACCATTTGCCAAGCTGCTGGGACCCCGCACGGGGTTGCTGGGGCACGTGCTTGTCCTGGGAGGTGCCAGTTACCATTTTGCGAGCCACTGGGACCCCTGCGCGGGTCGGTGGACCCCAGCGCACCTTTCTTGGAGGTGCCAGGGACCATTTGGCAAGCCGCTGGGTTCTCGTGCGGTTGTTGGGCCCAGTGAGCGCTTGGGAGGTGCCAGGGACATTTTGGGAGCCGCTGGGACCCCGCGACGGGTCGCTGGGGCCCATGCATGTGCTATGAAGGTGCCTGGGTCCATTTTGGCAAGCAGATGGGACCCCGTGTGGGGTCGCTAGTCCCGAACGCACGCTGGGGAGGCACCAGGGACGGAATACCTAGCTGCTGGGTCCCCCGCATGGGGTCGCTTAGTGTCCGTGCATGCCCTGGGAGGTGCCAGGGACGTTTGGCGAGCCGCTGGTACCCCACGCAAAGTCGCTGTAGCCTGTGTGCATGCTGGGGAGTTGCCAGAGACCATTTGGCGAGCAGCTGGGACCCGGTGCAGGGTCTCTGGGACCCATGCACGCACTGGGAGGTGCCAGGGATGGATTGGCGAGCCGCTGGGACCCAACGTGGGGGGTCACTGGGGCCTGTGCACGTGCCGGGGAGGTGCCAGGGACCATTTGGCAAGCTGCTCAGAATCCGCGAGGTCTCTGGGGCCCGTGTGAGCACTTGGGAGGTGCCAAGGACCATTTGTCGAGCAGCTGGGACCCCGCTGCGGGGTCGCTGGGGCCCGCGGCGTGCGTTGGGGAGCCGCCAGGGATAGTTTGGTGAGTCGCTGGGACCCCTGCGCAAGGTCGCAGGATCCAGTGTGCACGCTTGGGAGGTGACAGGGACCATTTGGCGAGCCGCTGGTACCCCACGTGAAGTCGCAGGGACGCGTGCGTGGTGCTGGGTATATGCCAGGGTCCATTTGACGAGCCGCTGTGACCCCCGATGGTGTCGCTGGGGCCCCTCGCGCGCTGGGGAGGTGCTAGGGACAGTTTGGTGAGCCGCTATGACCCAACGTGGTTGCTTGGTCCTGTCGCGCTTGCTGGGGAGGTGCCAGGGACCATTTGGCGAGCCTCTGGGATCCTGCACGGGTCGGCTGGGGCCCAGTTAGTGCTGGTAGGTGCCAGGGACAACTTGGCGAGCCGCTGGGACCCCGCAGGGGCGCTGGGTCCAGGGCGCTTGCTGGAGAGGTGCCAGGGATCATTTGGGAGCTGCTGGGACCCTCTAAACAAGTAGCAGTGGGGTTTTGGGCACGCTGGGGAGGTGCCAGGGACCATTTGGCGATCCGCTGGGACCCGACACTGCTGGGTCGCTTGGGCCCCTGTGTGCGTGCTGTTGGGAGGTGCCAGGGACCATTTGGAGTGCCGCTGGGACCCCGCGGGGTCGCTGGGGTCCGTGTGCGCGCATTGGGGAGGTGCCAGGACCATTTGGCAAGCCACTTGGACCCTGTGCGGGGTCGCAGGGTCCAGTGCGCTGGGGAGGTGACAGGGACCATTTGGCGAGCCGCTGGGACCCCAGCGGTGTCGCTGTGCCCGCGGCGTGCTGCTGGGAGGTGACAGGGACCATTTGGCGAGCTGCTGGGGACCCCGGCGGGGTCGCTGGGGCTTTTGCACCTGCTGGGGATGTGCCAGGGACCATTTGCAAGCCGCTGGGACCCCGAGTAGGGTCTCTGGGCCCGTGTGCACACTGGGGAGGTGCCAGGGACCATTTGGCGAGCTGCTGGAACCCCGTGGGGGGTCGTTGGTCCCTGCACGGCGCTGGGAGCGGCCAGGGCCCATTTGGCAACTGCTGGGACCCCACACGGTCGCTGGGGCTCGTGCACGCACTGGGATGTGCCAGGGACCATTTATGAGACGCTGGGAGCCAGCGCAAAGTCGCTGGGGCCTGTGCGCGCACTGGAGATGTGCCAGGGACCATTTGTTGATGCTGGGACCCCCGGCACGGGTTGCTGGGGCCCTGCTTGTCCTGGGGAGGAGCCAGGGACAATTTGACGAGCCACTGGGACCCCATGCACGGTCGCTGGGACCCATGCAGCGCGTGGGAGGTGCCAGGGACCATTTGAGAGCCACTGGGACCCCGCGCGGTGTCTCTGGGCCCAGTGAGAGCTTGCTGGGAGGTGCCAGGGACATTTTGGGAGCCTCTGGGAATCTACGCACGGGTAGCTGGGGCCCATGCATGTGCTAGGGGAGGTGCCAGGGACCATTTGGCAGCAGACTTGGACCCCCGGGGGGTCGCTGGGGCCCGTGGGGCGCTGGGGAGGCGCCAGAGACCATACCTAGCTGCTGGGACCCCACATGGGGTCGCTGGGGTCACGGCATGCCCTGGGAGGTGCCAGGGACCATTTGGCAAACCGCTGGGACCCCACGCTGGGTCGCTGTAGCCTGTGTGCATGCTGGGGATGTGCCAGGGACCATTTGGCGAGCACCTGGGACCCCGTGCAGGGTCGCTGGGACCACGTGTGCGCTGGGGAGGTGCCAGGGACCATTGGCGAGCCTCTGGGAACCTGTACAAGGTATCTGGGGCCCGAGTGTGCGCGTGCTGGGGAGGTGCCAGGGACCATTTGGAAAGATCCTCTGGGACCTTGCGCGAGGTCGCTGGGGCCCGTGTGATCCCAAGGGAGGTGCCAGGGACCATTTGTCGAGCAGCTGGGACCCCGCGCGGGTCGCTGGGGCCCGTGCGTGCTGGGAGGTGCCAGGGAACATTTGGCGATCCGCTGGGACCCCGCGCGAAGGTCAATGGGATCCGTGTGCACGCTGGGAGGTGACAGGGACCATTTGCGAGCAGCTGGGACCCCACGTGAAGTCGCTGGGGACGTAGTGGTGTGCTGGGTTGGTGCCAGGGACCATTTGCCAAGCTGCTGGGACCCTGCGGGGTTGCTGGGGCCCGTGCTTGTCCTGGGAGGTGCCAGGGACCATTTTGGTGAGCCACTGGGACCCAACGCGTGGTCGGTGGACCCTGTGCGCGGCAATGGGGATGTGCCAGGGACCATTTGGCAAGCCGCTGGGATCCGCGCGTGGGTTGCTGGGGCCCAGTGAGTGCTTGGGAGGTGCCAGGGACATTTTGGGAGACGCTGGACCCCCCTTTTTGGGGTCGCTGGGGCCAGGACATGTGCTATGAAGGTGCCTGGGTCCATTTGGGAGCAGATGGGACCCCGTGGGGTCGCTAGCCCTGAACGCACGCTGGGGAGGCACCAGGGACGGAATACCTAGCTGCTGGGTCCCCGCATGGGGTCGCAGTGTCCGTGCATGCCCTGGGGAGGTGCCAGGGACATTTAGCGAGCCGCTGGTACCCCACGCAAAGTCGCTGTAGCCTGTGTGCATGCTGGGAGTTGCCAGGGACCATTTGCCAAGCCCCTGGGACCCGGTGCAGGGTTGTGGGACCCATGCACGCACTGGGGAGGTGCCAGGGACATTTTGGGAGCCGCTGGGACCCAACACGGGGTCACTGGGGCCCATGCACGTGCCGGGAGGTGCCTGGGACCATTTGGCAAGCAGATGGGACCCCGTGAGGTCTCTGGGGCCCGAACGAGCGCTGGGAGGTGCCAGGGACCGAATATTTAGCTGCTGGGACCCCACATGGGGTCGCTAGTGTCCGTGCATGCCCTGGGGAGGTGCCAGGGACGTTTGGTGAGCCGCTGGTACCCCACGCAAAGTCGCTGAGGAGCCTGTGTGCATGCTGGGGAGTTGCCAGAGACCATTTGGCGAGCAGCTGGGACCCGGTGCAGGGTCTCTGGGACCCATGCACGCACTGGGGAGGTGCCAGGGATGGATTGGCGAGCCGCTGGGACCCAACGCGAAAGTCACTGGGGCCCCATGCACGTGCTGGGGAGGTGCCAGGGACCATTTGGAAAGCTGCTCAGAATCTGCGCGAGGTCTCTGGGGCCCGTGTGAGCACTTGGGGGAGGTGCCAGGGACCATTTGTCGAGCAGCTGGGACCCGTGCTTGGGTCGCTGGGGCCCGTGTGGCGCGCGTTGGGGAGCCGCCAGGATAGTTTGGCGAGCCGCTGGGACCCCCGCGCAAGGTCGCAGGATCCAGTGTGCACGCTGGGAGGTGCCAGGGACCATTTGGCAAGCTGCTGGAACCTGCACTTGGTCTCTGGGGCCAGTGGGTTTTGTGCTGGGGAGGTGCCAGAGACCATTTGTCGAGCCGCTGGGACTTCTCACGGGGTCGCTGGAGCCAGTGCGCGTGCTTGGGAGGTGCCAGGAACCATTTGTTGAGCAGCTGGGACCCTGTGCGTGGGTCGCTGGGTCCCGTCTTGGCGCATTGGGGACCTGCCAGGGATAGTTTGGCGAGCCCCTCGGACCCTGTGCAAGGTCGCTAGGGCCCGTGAGCGCACTAGGTATGTGACAGGGACCATTTGTGAGCCGCTGGGACCCCATGCGTGGTTGCTTGGCCCTGTGTGCGCGTGCTGGGTAGGTGCCAGGGACCATTTGGCGAGCCTCTGGGAACCCGGCAGAGTCGTTGGGTCCAGGGCACCTGCTGGGGATGTGCCAGGGACCATTTGCAAGCCACTGGGAACCTGCGCGGTGTCGCTGTGCCCAGTGCGCATGCTGGGAGGTGCCAGGGACCATTTGGTGAGCCACTGGGACCCCGCGCGGATTGCTGGGGATTGTGAGCATGCTGGGGAGGAGCCAGGGACAATTTGGCGAGCCGCTGGGACCCCACACAGGGGTCGCTTTGCCCTGGGGATGTGCCAGGGACCATTGGAGAGCCACTGGGACTGTTTGGCATGCCACTGGGACCCCTGCTTTTGGATGTGCCAGGGACCATTTGGTGAGCCTCTACCGGGGAGGTGAAAGGTCACTGGACCCCGTGCGCCGCTGGGGAGGTGCCAGGGACTATTTGCACCGCTGGGACTCCGTGACAGGGTCGCTGGGGCCCGTCGTGCGCTGGGGAGGTGCCAGGGACCATTTGTCGAGCCACTGGGACTGGCGCGGGGTTGCTGGGACCTGTGCGTGTGCTTGTGAGGTGCCAGGAACCATTTGTTGAGCAGCTGGGACCCTGTGCGGGGTCGCTGGGGCCCGTGCGCGCATTGAGGACCCGCCAGGGATAGTTTGGCGAGCCCCTCGGACCCTGTGCAAGGTCGCTAGGGCCCGTGAGCGTGCTAGGTATGTGACAAGGACCATTTGTGAGCCGCTGGGACCCCATGCGTGGTTGCTTGGCCCTGTGTGCGCGCTGGGTAGGTGCCAGGGACCATTTGGCGAGCCTCTGGGAACCCGCACAGGGTCGTTGGGTCCAGGGCGCTCTCTGGGGATGTGCCAGGGACGATTTGCGAACCGCTGGGAACCTGCGCGGTGTCGCTGTGCCCAGTGCGCATGCTGGGGAGGTGCCAGGGACCATTTGGAGAGCTGCTGGAACCCTGCACTGGGTCGCTGGGCCCTGTGTGCACGCTGGGGAGGAGCCAGGTACCATTTGGCGAGCCGCTGGGACCCCGCGCGAAGTCGCTGGGGCCCGTGCGTGGCTTTTGGATGTGCCAGGGACCATTTGGTGAGCCTCTGGGACCCTGCGAAAGGTCACTGGACCCCGTGCGCTCGCTGGGGAGGTGCCAGGGACTATTTGGCGAGCCGCTGGGACTCCGTACAGGGTCGCTGGGGCCCGTGCGGATGCTGGTGAGGTGCCAGGGACCATTTGGTGAGCCTCTGGAACTCTGTGAAGTCGCTGGGGCCCGTGCGTGCGCTGGGGATGTGCCAGGGACCATTCGGCGAGCCACTGGGACCCCGCGCGATGTCGCTGGGACCTGTGTGCGCTGGGGAGGTGCCAGGGACCAATTAGCGAGCCTCTGGGACCCTGCGAAAGGTCACTGGACCGCGTGTGCTCGCTGGGGAGGTGCCATGGACTATTTGGCGAGCCGCTGGGACCCGTGCGGGGTCGCTGCGGCCCGTGCACGTGCTGGTGAGGTGCCAGGGACCATTTGGCGATCCTCTGGGACCCTGCATGAGGTCGCTGGGCCCTGTGCGCGCGCTGGGGATGTGCCAGGGACCATTTGGTGAGCCTCTGGGACCCTGCGAAAGGTCACTGGACCCCGTGCGCTCGCTGGGGAGGTGCCAGGGACTATTTGGCGAGCCGCTGGGACTCCGTACAGGGTCGCTGGGGCCCGTGCGCATGCTGGTGAGGTGCCAGGGACCATTTGGTGAGCCTCTGGGACTCTGCGCGAAGTCGCTGGGGCCCGTGCGCGCGCTGGGGAGGTGCCAGGGACCATTTGGCGAGCCACTGGGGATGCGATGTCGCTGGGACCTGTGTGTGCTGGGGAGGTGCCAGGGACCAATTAGCGAGCCTCTGGGACCCTGCGAAAGGTCACTGGACCGCGTGTGCTTGCTGAGGAGGTGCCAGGGACTATTTGGCGAGCCGCTGGGACCCCGTGCGGGGTCGCTGCGGCCCGTGCACGTGCTGGTGAGGTGCCAGGGACCATTTGGCGATCCTCTGGGACCCTGCATGAGGTCGCTGGGGCCCTTGAGCTGGGAGGTGCCAGGGATCGTTTGGCGAGCCACTGGAACCCAACGCGAAGTCGCTGGGGCCCGTGCGCGTGCTGGGGAGGTGCCGGGGAAGATTTGGCGTGTCGCCTGGAACCCGCGCGGAGGCTATAGGCCCCGTGCGCACGGTGGGGAGGTGCCAGGGACCATTTGGCGAGCCGCTGGGATCCCGCGCGAAGTCGCTGCCCCGTGGGCACGCTGGGGAGGTGCCAGGGACATTTTGGGGAGCCGCTGTGACTCCACGCCTGGTAGCTGGGGGCCGTGGGCGTACACTGGGAAGGCGCCAGGGACCATTTGGTGGGTTGCTGGTATCACGCATGGGGTCGATCGGGCCCGGCGCATGCTGGTGAGGTGCCAGGGACCATTCGGGCGAGCCCTTTGGACCACGCGGGGGTCGCTGGGACCAGTGCGTGCACTGGGGAGGTACCAAGGACCATTTGGTGAACCGCTGGGACCCCGCGCGAAGTTGCTGGGGCCCGTGTGCGTGCTGGGGATGTGCCAGGGACAATTTGGAAAGCCGTTGGGACCTCACGCGGGGTTGTTTGGCCCCGTGTCCGCACCGGGGAGGGCCCATGGACCGTTTGGCGAGCCTCTGGGACCCCGCGCGGGGTAGTTGGGCCCGTCTTGGGCTGCTGAGGAGTCAGTTACCATTTGGCCAGCTTTGGGACGAAGTCGCTGGGGTCCGTGGCGATTGCTGGGGAGGTACCATAGACCATTTGCAAGCCTCTGGGATGCTGCGCGAGGTCGCTGGGGCCCCTGTACGTGCTGGGGAGGTGCCAGGGACCATTTGGCGAGCGCTGGGTGGATCGCTTGGCGGGGGGTCGCTGGGCCCAGTCTTGCGTGCTGGGAGGTACCAAGGACCATTTGGCGAGCCCTTGGGATCACGCTGGGGGTCGCTGGGACCAGTGAGCTGCTGGGACCCGCTGGGAGGTACCAGGGACCATTTGGCCAGGGAGCTGCAGCTGGGAACCTCCACGTGGTCGCTGGGGCCCTGCGACCGCTGGGGAGGTGCCAGGGACCATTTGGCGAGCAGCAGGAACCTCACACAGGGTCGCTGGGGCACATACGCAGCTGGGAAGGTGCCAGGGATCATTTGGCGAGCCCCTGGGACCCTGCGCATAGGGTGTCGCTGGGGCTCTGTTCGCGTGGCTGGGGAGGTGCCTGGGACCATTTGGTGAGTCCTGGGACTGGGACCCCGCGGGGTGGCTGGGGCTCTGTTCGCGCGCAGGGAGGGGCCAGGGACTATTTGGTGAGCCGCTGGGACCCCCGCTGGGGTGGCTGGGCCGCCCGTGTGCGCTGGGGAGGTGCCAGGGACCATTTGATGGGCCGCTGGAACCCCCCGCGAGGTCGCTGAGGCCCGTGCGATCGCTGGGGAGGTGCCAGGGACCGTTTATTAGCAGCAGGAATCCCAGGCGAAGTCGCTGGGGCCCGTGCATGTGCTGGGAGGTGCCAGGGATAATTTGGCGAGCTGCTGGTACAGCTGGGCCGACGGGTCGATGGGCCCGTGGGCTCGCGTTTGCGCTGGTGGTGGAGGGGCCAGGGACCATTTGGCAAGCCGCTGGGACCCGGGCAGGGTTGTTGGGTACCATGCGCGTGCTGTGGAGGGACCAGGGACCATTTCTAGAGCCACTGGGCTCCCGAGCGAAGTTGCTGGTGCCCATTTGCACGCTGGGGATGTGCCAGATACCATTTGGCGATCCGCTGGGACCCCGGCAAGTCGCTGGGGTCCCAGCGACTTGGGATGTGTCAGGGACCACTTGGCAAGCCGCTGGGACACCACGCGATGTCGCTGGGGCCCGTGGCGTGCGCTGGGAGGGGACAGGGACCATTTGGCAAGCCGCTGGGACCCCGCGAGAAGTTGCTGGGGCCCGTGCGCGCGCTGGGGATGTACCAGGAACCAATTGGCGAGCCTCTGGGACCCTGCGCGAGGTCGCTGGGGCCCATGCAATTGCTGGGGAGGTGCCAGGGACCGTTTGGTGAGCCGCTGGAACCCTGCGCGAAGTCGCAGGTCCTCATGTGCGTGCTGGGGAGGTGCCAGGGAACATTTGGCGAGCCGCTGGAACCCTGCGCGAAGTCGCAGGGCCCGTGTAGCGCTCTGGGAGGGGCCAGGGACCATTTGATAGCCGCTGGGACCCCGAATGAAGTCGCTGGGGCCCGACGACGCTGGGGAAGTGCCAGGGACCATTTGGTGAGTCGCTGGGACCCCCTGTGGGGTCGATGGGCCCCGTGAGCATGTTGGAGACGAGCCAGGTACAATTGCGCGAGCCGCTGGCAAGCGTGAAGACGCTGGGGCTCGTGCGCTCTGGGTATGTGCCAGGGCACATTTGGCGAGCCTCTGGGACCCTGTGCGAGGGCGCTGGGGCCCGTGTGATAGCTGGGGAGGTGCCAGGGACTGTTTGGCGAGCCGCTGGAACCCCACGTGAAGTCGCTGCAGCCCGTGCGTGTGCTGGGGAGGTGCCAGGGACCATTTGGCGAGCCGCTGTGACCCCGCACAAAGTAGCTGGAGCCCGTGCGGGCTGGGGATTTGCCAGGGTACATTTGGCGAGCCTCTGTGACCCTGCGCGAGGTCGCTGGGGCCCGTGCGATCGCTGGGGAGGTGCCAGGGACCGTTTGGCGAGCAGCAGGAATCCCAGGTGAAGTCGATGGGCCCGGTGCTGGCTGTGGAGGAGCCAGATACCATTTGGCAAGCAGCTGGGACCCCCGCGGGTCGCTGGGCCCAGTCCGTGCGCTGGGGAGGTATCAGGGACCATTTTGAGAGCCGCTGGGACCCGCGCAGTGTCGCTGGGCTCTGTTCGCTGGGCTGGGAGGTGCCAGGGACCGTTTGGTGAGTCGCTGGGACCCCGCGGGGGGTGGCTGGGCGCCGTTCGCGCGCAGTGGAGGGGCCAGGGACTATTTGGCGAACCGCTGGGACCCCGACCGAAGTCCCTGGGCCCCCTTCCGTGTACTAGAGAGGGGCCAGGGATCATTTTGAAGCAGCCTGTAGCCCGCCTGAAGTCACTGTGGCCCGTGTGCAAGCTGGGGATGTGCCAGTGACCATTTGCGAACCGCTGGGTCCCTGCGCGAAGTCGCTGGGGCCCGTTCGCGAGCTGGGGATGTGCCAGGGACCATTTGCGAGCCACTGGGACCACGCGCGGGGTAGCTGGGCCACGTGCGCTATGGAGGAGCCAGGTACCATTTTGTGAGATGCTGGGTCACCGTGCAAAGTCACTGGGCCCCGTGCCCTAGGGAGGGGCCAGGTACCATTTGGCAAGCAGGTGGGACCCCGCGCGAAGTTGCTGGGGTCCGTGCGTGCACTGGGGATGTGCCACGGACCATTTGGCGAGCCTCTGGGACCCTGCGCGAGGTCGCTGGGTCTCGTGCGCACGTTGGGGAGGGACCAGGTACCATTTGGCGAGCCACTGGGACCTCGCGCAAAGTCGCTGGGGCCCGTGCGCGTGCTGGGTATGTGCCAGGGACCATATGGTGAGCCTCTGGGACCCTGCGCGAGGTTGCTGGGTCCCGTGCAATCGCTGGGGACGTGCCAGGGACGATTTGGCAAGCCGCTGGGACCCGTGCAGGCAGGGGAGGGCGCCGTACGCGCACTGGGGAGGTGCAAGGGACCATTTGGCGAGCTGCTAGAACCCCACACGAAGTCTCTGGGCCTCGTGCCCATGCTGGGGAGGGGTCAGGGACCATTTGGCGAACTGCTGGTCCCAGGTGACGGTTTGTTGGGCCCGTGCACGCTGGGGAGGGGCCAGTGACCATTTGGCGTGCCGATGGGACCCCGCGCGTGGTCTCTAGGCCCCGTGTGCATGTAGGGGAGGGGTCATGGACCATTTGGCAAGCCTCTGGGACCCCGCGCAGGGTCGCTGTGCCCCATGCACGTGCTTGGGAGGTGCCAGGATCCATTTGACGAAGTCGCTGGGATCCCCCCGCTTGCTGGGGATGTGCCAGGGACCATTTGCGATCCGCTGGGACCCAGGGTGTGGGTCCTGGGTCCTGTCCCTGGGCCCGCTGTGGGGGTGCCAGGGACCATTTGGCGAGCCGTTGGAACCCCCGCGACGGGTCGTTGGGCCCCAGTGTGCGTGCTGGTGTGGGGCCAGGGACCATTTGGTTGGCCGTTGGGACCCCGTGCGATGTCGCTGTGGCCTGTCGCGGCTTATGGATTGGCCAGGGACAATTTGGGGGGAACCCTCTGGATGGCCAAGGACGGGGTCGTTGGGCCCCATGCACACGCTTGGGAGGTGCCAGGGACCATTTGGCGAGCCTGGGACCTTGCTGAAGTCACTGGGCCCCGTGCACACTAGGAAGGGGCCAGGGACCATTTGGCAAGCAGGTGGGACCTGGCCGAAGTCTCTGGGGCCCGTGCATGCGCTGGGGATGTGCCATGGACCATTTGGCGAGCCTCTGGGACACTGCGCGAGGTCACTGGGGCCCGAGCGCGCTGGGGATGTGCCAGGGACCATTTGGCGAGCCACTGGGACCCCAGGTGTGGGTGCTGGGCCTTGTTTGCGTGCTGAGGAGGTGCCAGGGACCATTTGGCGAGCCGCTGGAACGTCGGCGCGATGTCGCTGGGTCCCGTCTTGGCGCTGGGATGTGCCAGGGACCATTTGCGAGCTGCTGGACCCCGTGCAGGGTCGCTGGGACCCGCGCGCGCGCTGGGGATGTGCCAGGGACCATTTGCGAGCCGCTGGGACGCCGGGTGTGGGTGCTGGGCCTTGCCCATGCTGAGGAGGTGCCAGGGACCATTTGGCTGGCCGTTGGGACCCCGTGCGATGTCGTTGTGGCCTGTCTGGCGGCGCTGGGGATTGGCCAGGGACAATTTGGGGAGCCGCTGGGAGCCAGCGGGGTCGCTGGGCCCCCCGTGTGCTGGGGATGTGCCATGGACCATTTGGCGAGCCACTGGGACCCGCGATGTCGCTGGGCCCCGTGCGCTCTTGGGATGTTCCAGGGACCAATTGGCGAGCCTCTGGGACCCTGAGAAAGGTCAATGGACCCTGTGCATTCACTGGGGGAGGTGCCAGTGACCATTTGGCGAGCCGCTGGGACCATTCTGCGACGGGTCGCTGGGGCCCCCTTGGCGTGCTGGTGAGGTGCCAGGGACCATTTGGTGAGCCTCTGGAACCTGCGCGAGGTCGCTGGGGCCGTGTGTGCGATCCCTGGGAGGTGCCAGGGATCATTTGGCGAGCCGCTGGAACCCGGGCGGGGTCGCTGGGGCCTGTGCGTGCTGTGGAGGTGCCAGGGACCATTTGGCGAGCCGCTGGGACCCGTGACGGGGTCGCTGGGCCCGATGCACGCGCTGGGAGGGACCAGGGACCATTTGGCAAGCCGCTGGGACCCGCGCGATGTCGCTGTAGCCTGTGTGCGGCTTGCGGATGGGCCAGGGACCATTTGGCGAGCCGCTGGGACCCCGCGCGAAGTCACTGGGACCGTCTTGGCGCTAGGTCGGAAGCGGCCATGGACCATTTGGCAAGCAGGTGGGACACCGAGGTGTGAAGTCGCTGGGGCCGTGTGTGCGCTGGGGATATGCCAGGGACCATTTGGAGAGCTGCTGGAACCCTGCACGGGTTCGCTGGGCCCTGTGTGCGCGATGGGGAGGAGCCAGGTACCATTTGGCGAGCCGCTGGGACCCCGCGCGAAGTCGCTGGGGCCCGTGCGTGGCTTTTGGATGTGCCAGGGACCATTTGGTGAGCCTCTGGGACCCTGCGAAAGGTCACTGGACCCCGTGCGCTCGCTGGGGAGGTGCCAGGGACTATTTGGCGAGCCGCTGGGACTCCGTGCACAGGGTCGCTGGGGCCTGTGGCGCATGCTGGTGAGGTGCCAGGGACCATTTGGTGAGCCTCTGGGACTCTGCGCGAAGTCGCTGGGGCCCGTGCGTGCGCTGGGGATGTGCCAGGGACCATTCGGCGAGCCACTGGGACCCCGCGCGATGTCGCTGGGACCTGTGTGCGCTGGGGAGGTGCCAGGGACCAATTAGCGAGCCTCTGGGACCCTGCGAAAGGTCACTGGACCCTGTGCATTCTGAGGAGGTGCCAGGGACTATTTGGCGAGCCGCTGGGACCCCGTCGGGGGTCGCTGCGGCCCGTCTTGCGTGCTGGTGAGGTGCCAGGGACCATTTGGCGATCCTCTGGGACCCTGCATGAGGTCGCTGGGCCCTGTGCGCGAGCTGGGGAGGTGCCAGGGATCGTTTGGCGAGCCACTGGAACCCAACGCGAAGTCGCTGGGGCCCGTCTTGGCGCTGCTGGGAGGTGCCGGGAAGATTTGGCGTGTCGCCTGGAACCCCAGACGGAGGCTATAGGCCCCGCGGCGCAGTGGGGAGGTGCCAGGGACCATTTGGCGAGCCGCTGGGATCCCGCGCGAAGTCGCTGCCCCGTGGGCACGCTGGGGAGGTGCCAGGGACATTTTGGGGAGCCGCTGTGACTCCACGCCTGGTAGCTGGGGGCCGTGCGTACACTGGGAAGGCGCCAGGGACCATTTGGAGGGTTGCTGGTATCACGCATGGGGTCGATCGGGCCCGTGCGCATGCTGGTGAGGTGCCAGGGACCGTTCGGCGAGCCCTTTGGACCACGCGGGGGGTCGCTGGGACCAGTGCGTGCACTGGGGAGGTACCAAGGACCATTTGGTGAACCGCTGGGACCCAGCTGAAGTTGCTGGGGCCCGTGTGCGCTTTTGGGATGTGCCAGGGACAATTTGGAAAGCCGATGGGACCTCGCGGGGTTGTTTGGCCCCGTGTCCGCACTGGGAGGGCCCATGGACCGTTTGGCGAGCCTCTGGGACCCCGGGGTGGTTGGGCCCGTGGCGCATGCTGGGGAGGAGTCAGTTACCATTTGGCCAGCTTCTGGGAATCTGCGCGAAGTCGCTGGGGCCCGTGCGATTGCTGGGGAGGTACCATAGACCGTTTGGCGAGCCTCTGGGATGCTGCGCGAGGTCGCTGGGGCCCCTGTACGTGCTGGGGATGTGCCAGGGACCATTTGCGAGCCGCTGGGTCGTCGCGCGTGGTCGCTGGGCCCGGTCTTGGCGTGCTGGGAGGTACCAAGGACCATTTGGCGAGCCCTTTGGATCACGCGGGGGGTCGCTGGGACCAGTGCGTGCGCTGGGAGGTACCAAGGACCATTTGGCGAGCTGCTGGGACCCCGCGTGTGGTCGCTGGGCCCTGTGCGTCCGCTGGGTAGGAGCCAGGGACCGTTTGGCGAGCAGCAGGAACCTCACACGAAGTCGCTGGGGCCCATACGTGTGCGGGGGAGGTGCCAGGGTCCATTTGGCGAGCCGATCGGGACCTGCGCAGGGTCTCTGGAGCACATGTGCGCGCTGGGAAGGTGCCAGGGATCATTTGGCGAGCCCCTGGGACCCTGCGTAGTGTCGCTGGGCTCTGTTCGCGCGCTGGGGAGGTGCCTGGGACCGTTTGGTGAGCCGCTGGGACCCCGCGGGGGGTGGCTGGACGCCGTTCGCGCGCAGGGGAGGGGCCAGGGACTATTTGGTGAGCCGCTGGGACCCCGAGCGAAGTCGCTGGGGCCCGTGTGCGCGCTGGGGAAGTGCCAGGGACCATTTGATGGGCCGCAGGAACCCTGCGCGAGGTCGCTGAGGCCCGTGCGATCGCTGGGGAGGTGCCAGGGACCGTTTGGCTAGCAGCAGGAATCCCAGGCGAAGTCGCTGGGGCCCGTGCATGTGCTGGGGAGGTGCCAGGGATAATTTGGCGAGCTGCTGGTACCGCGCACGGGGTCGATGGGCCCCGTGCTCGCGTTTGCGCGGTGGAGAGGGGCCAGGGACCATTTGGCAAGCCGCTGGGACCCCGGGCAGGGTTGTTGGGTACCATGCGCGTGCTGTGGAGGGACCAGGGACCATTTCTAGAGCCACTGGGCTCCCGAGCGAAGTTGCTGGTGCCCATTTGCACGCTGGGGATGTGCCAGATACCATTTGGCGATCCGCTGGGATGCAGCGAAGTCGCTGGGGTCCCAGCGACTTGGGATGTGTCAGGGACCACTTGGCAAGCCGCTGGGACACCACGCGATGTCGCTGGGGCCCGATCGTCGGCGCTGGGGAGGGACAGGGACCATTTGGCAAGCCGCTGGGACCCCGCGAGAAGTTGCTGGGGCCCGGCTTGGGCGCTGGGATGTACCAGGAACCAATTGGCGAGCCTCTGGGACCCCTGCGCGAGGTCGCTGGGGCCCATGCAATCGCTGGGGAGGTGCCAGGGACCGTTTGGTGAGCCGCTGGAACCCTGCGGCAAGTCGCAGGTCCTCATGTGCGTGCTGGGGAGGTGCCAGGGAACATTTGGCGAGCCGCTGGAACCCCTGCGCTGAAGTCGCAGGGCCCCGTGCTGGGGGGCTGGGGAGGGGCCAGGGACCATTTGATAGCCGCTGGGACCCCGAATGAAGTCGCTGGGGCCCGTGACGCACGCTGGGGAAGTGCCAGGGACCATTTGGTGAGTCGCTGGGACCCGCGAGGGGTCGATGGGCCCCGTGAGCATGTTGGAGACGAGCCAGGTACAATTGCGTGAGCCACTGGCACCCAGCGTGAAGTCGCTGGGGCTCGTGGCGCTCTGGGTATGTGCCAGGGCACATTTGGCGAGCCTCTGGGACCCTGCGCGAGGGCGCTGGGGCCCGTGTGATAGCTGGGGAGGTGCCAGGGACTGTTTGGCGAGCCGCTGGAACCCCACGTGAAGTCGCTGCAGCCCGTGCGTGTGCTGGGGAGGTGCCAGGGACCATTTGGCGAGCCGCTGTGACCCCGCACAAAGTAGCTGGAGCCCGATGGGCTGTGGATTTGCCAGGGTACATTTGGCCGTACGCACGCTGGGGAAGTGCCAGGGACCATTTGGTGAGTCGCTGGGACCCCGGCAGGGTCGATGGGCCCGTGAGCATGTTGGAGACGAGCCAGGTACAATTGCGTGAGCCACTGGCACCCCGCGTGAAGTCGCTGGGGCTCGTGCGCTTTGGGTATGTGCCAGGGCACATTTGGCGAGCCTCTGGGACCCTGCGCGAGGTCGCTGGGGCCCGTGCGATCGCTGGGGAGGTGTCAGGGACCACTTGGCAAGCCGCTGGGACACCACGCGATGTCGCTGGGGCCCCGTGCGTGCGCTGGGGAGGGGACAGGGACCATTTGGCAAGCCGCTGGGACCCCGCGAGAAGTTGCTGGGGCCCGTCTCTGTGGCTGGGGATGTACCAGGAACCAATTGGCGAGCCTCTGGGACCCTGCGCGAGGTCGCTGGGGCCCATGCAATCGCTGGGGAGGTGCCAGGGACCGTTTGGTGAGCCGCTGGAACCCTGCGCGAAGTCGCAGGTCCTCATGTGCGTGCTGGGGAGGTGCCAGGGAACATTTGGCGAGCCGCTGGAACCCT